>JAFIRS010003017.1:0-163280 GCA_018342105.1 Gonioctena quinquepunctata
ATCGAGCTTATCAGAAAGAAACATTTGCATTCAATGCCCATCGATATTTTATGGAAGCATGCATGGATTTTCAGGTGAATATCATTCAACGTTCTGCGTGGTATTTGCCAGGAAAGTAGTTGTTTTTCACCTGAGATCTACCTTTCTGGTTCAATTTTATATTGAATCCTTTATGTGAAGAAACCGTTTAAATTCGATTTTCTATTCATTCCACTTCACATGGCACTTATCTCTCACTATATGCTAGACGGGCTTGCCACTCTACTGAGAAGGAATCTTTATTTAGAAACCTATCGAGGTGGGAGATTTTCGAGTGTCTCTTTCTGTCACTAGGTACCGCCAGTTAAAGTTTATCTTTCCGGCGTACCTATAGGTGTTACAAGATCGATGATGGTTTGTTTACGTTGTGTCTCACTTCAGCCAGAGTTCTTTGGACTTTGGCTGGTTGACTACTCCGTACTGATGAGGGCCAAGAAGCCTGAAACCGGTATGCGGATTGTTAGGTGAACACGACTTAAATTAAACATAATCGAGCTTATCAGAAAGAAACATTTGCATTCAATGTCCATTGATATTTTATGGAAGTATGCATGGATTTTCAGGTGAATATCATTCAAGTTTCACGTGGTATTTGCCAAATTTTTTCCTTTGGTTAAAATTTAAAAATTTTTCTATTGAAATCTATGTTAATGAAATCCGGAAAACATCCTTATCTCGTTACAATGGAATACAACAGCACACCCAAGCAGCAGTTACCTTCACCTGCAGAAATGTTGATGGGGAGAAAAATTCGCACTCAATTACCATGTGTCAAAGCAAAAATGAAACCGCTGTTTGATGTAGAAAAAAACATTAGGATCATGAAAGCCAACCAGAATTCATGTGCTCAAAATTATAATGCGAATAAAATGAAACTTCCTGACTTGAAAGGACCTGTTGTTATACAAAAATCAATGAGAAACTGGATTTCAGGCAAAATATTAGAACAGAAGAAAGAACCAGATAGTTATTTGGTGCAAACAGAAGATGGCGGAGAATACCGAAGAAATAGAATTCATTTGCGACCAATACCTAATGAAGAAAGAACCGAAGATGAGGTCAACAAAGAAAAAACAGCAATTCCTTCATATGAGGAGAAAGAAAATGATATATTATCAATAGAAGAACCAAGTACAAGTACAAGTCGTCGCGAAAAGAGAATTATCAAACCACCTGCGAGATTCAAAGATTTTGTCACTACATTGAACAAATCTTGAAGGAGCGCGTGTGACATGATATTAGTTTCATTATCACTGGACTGAAATAGAAACAGTAGAGTTTGATATGAAATGAATAGACATATGTCAAAAAAAATTATTTTCGTATGTTAAAATAAAGTTTCTTTAAATAGTTTTCAACTGAATATTGATTATATAACACCTAATAGTGACGACCAGGTCATCAGCGTAATCTTGAGTCGTGATTCCAGAGTCATGTAGCTTCACTATCAGATTATCCACGTCAGTGGCCACAGCAAAGGCGATAGGACCCCACCTTGAAGGCAAACTTTTTCCACTAGCATTCTGACCTTTTCCCCCCCAAGTGAATCTACAATGATTCTGTTTTTTAGCATGATCAGTGAGGTGTTTATATTCCTTTCCCCTCGTGATCTAATGATGGAGACATGTGGGGTGTTATCTATGAATGCACATAAAGCCATTTCATTGGCCAGGTATGTCTTTTCAATGCTTTCAACTGAGCATTTTAGAGCATTATTCGTTGATTTGCCTGCTTGATAGGCGAACTATTTTTTGTGAAGCGGCCTGTCCAAGAGGGTTTCACTCCTTTTAACAGTCAATAATTTTCTCCATTGTTTTCAGGAGAAAGGAGGTGAGACTGATGGGACGTCTCCCAGTCTTTGATATGAACACCACCGCAGCCTCTCTCCAGGCTTTCGGTATGTGACCGAAAATGAAACTGGCCTTGAACAGCAATTTCAAGAAGGGTTCTATTATCTCAAGGCCATTTTGTAGTAAGGAATATTCCACCCTTTACGGCCAATTTGAAAGGTTTGAAGCTTGTAACGGCCCATTTGATCTTTTGGTTGATAATTATTTTTCCCGCTAGGCTCCTACTGGATCTATTGGGGTTTGTGACAACCTCCTACAGTTGAGCAATCTGCAGTTTGTGTTCAACAACCTTGGACCCAGGAAAGTGTGTCAGGATGAGAACACTTGTGCTTTCCTTCTGGTTTTCTGCATATCCATCGTTCGTTGTCGTTGTATATTGTCCACGTAGACAGTGAAATAGGAAGTTCTAGATGCACGATGCGATACCCACCAAAACTTTTTTCCCAGTAAAGCTGATATTTTTTCATCTCAGTGTTTGACACTCTGTTTTTGACCAATTACGAACTTTGATATCAATGACGGAATAGAACGACGTCCATCCAATATCCAATGACATGAATTTTAATGAAATTCGAAGATTAAACCATTTATGACCAGGTGTTTTTCCAGCAAAACAATAAAAAAGGTGAAATATTTTACACGGTTCTGCCTGGAGAACTCAAGTCGATGAGTCCAGCTTTATCACAAAAAGGATTCAAACTACTTATCTTCTCTTAATTTTCATTCTAAATATTTCATGCTGAACTACTTCCAACCCTTCAGCCCCATCGATTTCTTCAATAGTCAGATGGCCTTGAAATTATTTGTTTCCATTCCTGGTGTTCCATATTAATCAGAAACGTCAAATCACTCCAGAAGGAACAATCGATAGTTCTGCTGAAGTTTAATTGAACTAAAATATACAACCTAGCACCTACCGTTGCAGCAATTAACTCTAATCGAGAAACGAATATATTATTCAATGGTGCTACTGTTATTTTAGCAGCGACTACTGGTACAGATACTTGGCCTCTTCGAGTTCAGCATGTGTATATCTGGGCATCTCGATCTCCAGTAGGTATAGGAGTTCCTTAGCCCACTTACTAAAATCATTGGTTATATTTTTTTCCACAGGTACATCGCATGTCAATTTTTCCTCCCATATTTGCTAATCATTGATTTTCGACCAACAGACAAGTGAAGCCGATAGGATCATATATACTCTGAGACATAGAGTGGTTGAGCCTCTTCGTAATAATATCATATTGATACTATTCATACGTTCGAGACACTTTTCATTGATCATCAATGTATTTTTAGTTTCATTCCATTCGAAACCAAGTACAGGAACGGAAGATGTATTATTTTGAGTGTTATGGGTGAACTCTCACCCCCAAAAGTCGAATTTGGCTTCAGCCATAAGAAGACAGGCCTTTTTGATAAATTTATCAAGATATTTTTCGTCTCTAACACTCGTGAAATGATTGTTCACATAAAAATTATTTTCTCAATAGTGTCGCTGGTATATAACCCATCGAACTCTGTTCATTCACTTCGAATCGTTGATACTCGATTAAAGCACCAAGGAAAAACAAACTACTCTTCTCGCCAAAAACAACTCTTTTGTGACGATTTTCATCTTGATCGATTCAAAAAAGTTGTAGAAAATTTCAATGCGCTTCATAAACACTAATCTGTAGGTAAACTTTTTGAATAACTGATGCGACACCGATTTTTGTTGTGGATAGCAAATGGTAGTATCAGTTCTATGATGGCCCTCCATTTTCATATTCTCTCTCGAAGTATGACGTTACTAATTCTTGACGACTTGATAAAATGTTGGGAATTTTTAATATTTCACACATGGAAAAACAATTTAAAAAAAATATATTTTACAAAATGGTTGATTGATCAACAATCGATCGAGCAACCATGCAGAGTGCACCTAACATTCCACTTCTTGATAGTTTCTGGATGTTACTAGTTAATGATCGTTTATCTTCAAACAAATTAGTGTGTTTTGTAGTTAGTACGTGTTGGAACAGTAGAAATGTAGTTTCCTTCAGATTCTTTGTGTTCTTCTTCGTGAATGCTGATTCTTCCGTTTGTTTGGCAAATGCATGACTTCTCACAGTCTCCTCTTTCATCTGGTCATTGTCTGACACTCTTCTTGATCGTGTTATCCTGAATGAATAATTGAAAAAAAAACATATTGGTACAGATGGAATTGTTTTCGTGTGTCTGGTTTTTGGGTTGTTGAGATTGATATGGGTAAAAAATGCGCCGATGTGGAGTATAATGTGTTGTAAAACATGTTTGTTGTTTGAGTATTGAAAGTTGATGTAGTTCATTTACAATACTTATCTTTCAAATTATTGTGTAGTGAATTTGTCATCAATAACTGTTCTATTATTGATTGCAGATTATTGGAACGTAGTTCCTTATCGCGCGTTGCGAAAGAGGGCTAGACGGAATAAATTAAGACCAAAAGTTGTAACGAGACTTTCGCTATGGTTATAAGACGTGCGACGTGCTCGTGTTTCTCTGTCTGTCTGTCTCTCTCTCTCTCTCTCTCTCTCTCTCATATAAAGCAAGCCAGTTATTTTCGTTTCGTCTTTCTATTTCATATTGAACAGTGTGGTGTCGCGACGATTATTTTTGTTGAGTGTATACAGGTTTTTTGTACATAATAAATAATAAAAAATAATAACAATAATGAACCCTGACAGTGTTTCTGCACAAGTTCCGGATATTGGTGATGGAGTTAGGTAAGTAGAGATTTTATACAGACAATAATAAATGCTTATGTATTTTTAGCAAGTACGCATTATAACCTCTCTTTACTATTGTGCTAACCAAGTCATACGCGTTATAATCTCTCCATTATTGTGTGTTTAGCAAGTGTACGCGTCATAACTTCAATAAATTTAAAAGCAAATTATATTTTAATATCACAATATCAATGCGTATGTACTGAAATTGAGCCTACTGATTAAGTTTATATTACATTATATTTGTTAATAATGAAAAAAATATTATTATAACTTAAAAAAAAAAATACAATTCTTTCACTAATTAATCGAAAGGAACTTCGTTATATCCGGGTGTCCCTTGACACCTCTCAAGTTTTATATCTGAACCCCGGAGGTAAAGGACATGTCCATATATATATAAATATATATATATATATATATATATAAAATATATATATATAATATATATATATATATATATATATATATATATATATATATATATATATATATATATATAAAACTGAGTTTAGGAAACACAAAAAACCAATTTCATATTTTCCTTTGAGGTTGCAGTCAATAGGAAATGGCCATGTAAAGAAGACTCTTTGTTAAATTGTCGAGCTTTCGAAATACTTTATTTCATTATCAAGACATCTGAAAATAACAAAATCACATTGTAACAATGCTCTTTTTTATAACTATAAAAAACTTACTAACTCGGGGTTGCTAACAGGAGAATATCGGTGCACATCACAAATAAAATCTTTAAAAATCAGTTTGTGAAAACATCTTCGACGACTTGGAAATCTCATGTTGAATATGCAGATTTATGTCGAATTTGATTGAAATACACACGTGGTGATCCCTGCAGTGGGTTGTCGAGAAAGGACCGTGAACGCGGTCAGAATAATTGATATGATGTTAGAACCAATGAGGGACAAGCACATGTTTATCCCACTCTTCGACGATCATCTATGGCGGGCGATTCAAAAGTTGTACAGGGACACTTTCGCCTTTCGTGTCAAAATTCAGTATCATATGTATCATTTCTAGAAAGTTTCGTTTATACAGGTTGTTTTCCTTAGCCAAAATACTAGGATTATTAAAATTACTAAAATGGTTGAGTTTAATTGAATGCTATGCAAGTGCACAACTGTTTTTGTTCAAATTACAATCACTTTTATGAGAAGTAATGCGGCCTGATAAATTTCTTTTGGTTTGTCCAATAAAGACTTTCTCACAATTCAGACAAGGAATACTATATATGACATTAGAACATTCTAAAGTTGTTAATGGAACTTTTGTTTTCGTAAATGAAGCCGAAATCGTTTTTAAATTTTTTTTGGCAAACCGGAGACCTTCAGACTTGAAAATGTTTATGAGTTTTGGCGTTAGCTCTTCAATGTATGGCAATAATGTTGGGTGAGTAGAGGACTCTTCATTGTTAGTGGCAATGTTGTTGACATTATGATTTATATCTATTTGTGTTGATATATTAACATTTTGTTGTTCAGACTTAAATAAAATATTGTTAATCAATTTTACTGGATATGAATTTTCCTTTAGGATTTTTCTCAATTCCTTTAGACACTCAAGTCGGTGGGACGGATGTGACAGCCTGGTAACTCTGTATTTTAGAGCGGTGATTAAGTTTATTTTCATGTTTGCAGGATGGTATGAATGGTAGCTTATGAACCTATTGCTACAGATTGGTTTTCTATACCATTTGGTGCGGAGAATATTATCATTCTCTCTGCAAACCCTCATGTCGAGGAAAGGAATACTATGTTATTCTTCCTTTTCAGCAGTGAACTGAAAGTTTATGTCGTAACTGTTAAAATAGAAAAGTGATTCATCCACTCTGTCTGCTGGTACAGCAAGAATCAGATCGTCAACATATCGCTTCACGAAAGGAATGTCGAAAGGGATTAAATTCAGAACATCTTTTATAAGATCATCGAGTACAAAATTCACAAGTATAGGTAACAAAGTTGATCCCATAGGGTTGCCAAAAATCTGTTTATTCTAATTATTGTCAAAAATAAGAAAATTGGAATCGAATATAAATACCAAAGTATCAACAAACATATTCCACGTTAAATTGCAATAGCTTGAAATTGAATTCCATTTGTTGGAGAGACTTTGCCTAACCACCTCAAGTGGAAGGTTGGTAAACAGTGAAACAACATCAAAACTCACAATCATATAGTTTTCAGGTAATTGATAATTATTTATAAAATCACTGAAGGTGAAAGAATCTTTTATATAGTAGTCATTATCTGTATCATAAGCAGCAGTCAATATTTCAGTGAGAAATTTAGCTAGTTTACTGTTAGGAGCATTTATCGAAGACACAATAGGTCTCATAGATAAAGTGGGTTTATGAATTTTCGGAAGAGCATAGAAACGTGGAGAAATGGCATTGTGAATATTTAAACGTTTCGCAGTGACTGCATCAATTTGTTCAACTTTGAGTAGCTTTGAGACAAGTTTGTTTGCTTCTTGTTGTAAGGTACTAGTGGGATTGCGTGATAATTTGAGATATTTATCATCTTCGAGTAACTCTCGGCTTTTTGAGACATAATCCTCTTTGTACATTACAACAGTAACATTACCTTTATCACTTCTAACAACATATAAATCTGGATTATCTTTCAAGAATTTTTTACACTTGACGAAAATATTTTGCAAAACATCTTTTTTTGATGAATTCTTATGTAGAAAATCTGTGATTATGTTTGTGGTTTGAGCTCTGTAGCGGTCTCTATTAGACACTGGAAACGAAGAAATTATCGATTCAATATCAGCAAGTGAGGAGGAGATTTTAAAATCTTTGCTATTAGGGCAAATACTGAATTTGGGACCTAAAGCCAAAAAACGTTTGAGTTCAGAAGGAATCTCAATGTTGGTTAAATTTTTTATCCATTTATCTTGAACTTTAATGCTCATAAATAAATACAATTTTAAACTGTCAAGTTTCATTTTGTGTCTCTGTTGTATTTCATGAGAACATTTTTTGTAAAGAATTTTTTGTCTTCTATTGTATTCATTGAAGATGCAAAGTGGAATTAAGGAACGAACTTGTGTTAGAACGCTGCTCAAAGTTTATTCTAATTTCTTTAAATTACTGAAAGTTACTTTAATTTCTAAATTTAAAATTTTTTCAACCATTTGTTAAATCCTTGGATTTTCCTCCCGGTTATGCCTCCCTGGTGGTGTAGAATAGAGTTGATATTGCAAATCCCATCGGTTATATGATTTGGAAAAAGGTCATGGTTTCTACATCTAGTGAGAAATATTTTCTTGTTATGTGCAGCAGCTATCTTGTTGTTAAGGTTGGCCCATTGTTTAAGCAGTGTGACGCTAGTAGGTCCGTACTGAAGATGAATGTTATCGAAAAACCCCATATCTGAAACTGTTCAGAAGAAGGTAGTCTCTTGACTGAACTAATTGGAAAAAAATGAGTTTAGGAAACACAAAAAAACAATTTTATGTTTTCCTTTGAGGTTTCAGTCAATAGGAAATGGCCATGTAAAGAAGACTCTTTGTTAAATTGTCGAGCTTTCGAAATACTTTATTTCATTATCAAGACATCTGAAAAGAACAAAATCACATTGTAACAATGCTCTTTTTTATAACTATAAAAAACTTACTAACTCGAGGTTGCTAACAAGAAAATATCGGTGCACATCACAAATAAAATCTTTAAAAATCAGTTTGTAAAAAACATCTTCGACGACTTGAAAATCTCATGTTGAATTTGCAGATTTACCTTCTTCTAAATATATATATATATATATATATATATATATATATATATATATATATATATATAAAACCGGGTGTAAACGAATCTATTAGACAAGTCATAACTTCTAGAATATTAGGTGTATCAAAATGAGATTTGGTATAGGTAAATAGTATGTAAAGAGAAGAGTTTTCGCATATTATTTACTTTCCGGTCAATTCCGGTTTCACCAGAAAATACTCCGGTTTTGAATTTTGAAATGGAACACATTTTTGGATTTCTCAGACTATTCTGGATCAGATTGTGACATTTTGAAGATATTTACGTTCACTTAATTTTTTTAGAGTCACTTTTGATATTGCATCTAGGTGGCCATGATCGGAAGTAAACTAATCTGAGGACCTCAGGTGATTACAATCGCATAGTTTCAGTGACTAGTATGATAGATAGGAATAAGACAAGTTGGAAAAATTACATTTTCGTATCTAACTATTATTTTTCAAATGGCGACCATTTTTTGACAAGCATTTCCGAAAAAAGGATTTTTTGACGAATCTGACGGTACTATTTTATTTGCGATTGGATTAAAAATAAGAACATAAATTAAATATTACTGAGAAAAATACTGGATAATGATTTATTCACTTTCGTCAAGTATACCATGGATAATAATTCATTTACTTCCACTGTAGTGAATTTTCAAAGAGCATTCCTCCTTGTTCAAGACACATTTCAACTCGTTCAATTGTTTCTCTCAACACGTTTCGTAACATTTGAGGCGTTATACTTCTAAATGCCCGTAAAATTCTTTCTTCTAAGATTTCAAGAGTGGTATTTGTAAAATCTGGGTTATGGTTGTCACAGCCCTAAACCTGAAACTTCTTCAGGGTCCTAAAATATGTAAATTACATTATTTAAAGAAATACTTAAAATGAAGGAAGTACTTGCACTAATGTGAGTGGTTGATTGATGAACATTGACTTTTAGAAAAAGAAAACGTAAAATATGAAAACATTGGCCGGAATGGTGTTATAGCTTTGTCGTTTCAAGTAACATTGAAAGATTTGAAATTACAACCTATTATGATTAATCGTCAGAAAAATATAAAATATGGTAGTGGGTGTGTGAATTTTTATTCTTTGAAAATCATCAGTTTTGATCTATTTGTAAAATATAACTGTAGATTTTACACCCACTACAATATTTTATATTCTTCTGACGATTAATCATAATAGGTAGTAATTTCAAATCTTTCAATGTCACTTGAAACGTCAAAGATATAACACCATTCCCACCAATGTTTTCATATTTTACGTTTTCTTTTTCTAAAAGTTAATGTTCATCAATCAACCACTCACATTACTGTAAGTACTTCCTTCATTTCAAGTATTTTTTCTAAATAATGTAATCAACATATTTAAGGACCCTGGAGAAGTTTCAAAATTGAAACGGAAGCTCGGTCCAAAGTATTAAAGAGTTTTTCATTTTTCAACATTTGTGCTGACTGAAGATCCCCGTATTCCCCACTGTTCATACCAATTTTCAGTCGTTATATCTAAATTTAAATATATATATATATATATATATATATATATATATATATATATATATATACAGTGTGACCCATTTAAAATGGAACCACCCCGTAGAATACGCATTTTTTAGTCATTCTCAAAAAAAATTTTTTTTTGAATATTGAGCATCAAAAACTGTATCTTGACACAAATTTTCATAATTTTAGTTTTATTTCCAAAGCACTCTTTGGTTTTTTTTCTTTGTCAAAAACGGCAAAAGTTTATTAGGCAATTTTTGTTTCCAACTTTGACTAAACCACTGGATTTGTAGTCGTTATAAATAAAAACCATCAGAATTTCATGAAAAAATATTGGTTAATAACGAAGTTACAAAAACTTTAATTTTGGAAACAAAGTATTTGATTATAATTTTTATTTAGATTATAGACATATTTGAAATCTGGCAACACTGCTGATACAAAGCAGAACACCAGTAAATTTGTACAGCGAAAATCCGAAGTCAATAGCTCATTCCGTTCTACAGTTATAACTCCTGAAAGTATGGTAATGTGAGCGATTTGTGGTGGAAGCGATTTTGTAATAAAAATCTGAGTACGCCACTGGATTTGTGAATTATATTCCCTCAAAATCATTTATTTAAGTTTAGGTTATAAGGATATTCGAAAATAACAGAAAATTAAAAATTCATTTTCAAGTTATGCAGTGTTCCATGGCCGATAAAAACGAAATGAACCGAATCAAGTTTTAAAGTATCAAAATTATTTATTCAATAATAAAACAAGCTTCTAGAGAAGGTATCAATAATTTGAGGAAAGCTGAACTAATACATTAGGCATAGGTATTGTACTAAATCAATAGTAGGCTGTGATTTAGTACACCACAAATCGCTCACATTACCATACTTTCAGGAGTTATAACTGTAGAACGGAATGAGCTATTGACTTCGGATTTTCGCTGTACAAATTCACTGGTGTTCTACTTTGTATCGGCATTGTTGTCAGATTTTAAATATATCTATAATCTAAATAAAAATTATAATCAAATACTTTGTTTCCAAAATTAAAGTTGTTGTAACTTCGTTGTTAACCAATATTTTTCTATGAAATTTTGATGGTTTCCATTTAAAACGACTACAAATCCAGTAATGTAGTCAAATTTCAAAACAAAAATTGCCTAATAAACTTTTGCCGTTTTTGACAAAGAAAAAAAAACATAGAGTGCCTTGGAAATGAAACTAAAGTTATGAAAATTTGTGTCAAGATACAGTTTTTGATGGTTAATATAAAAAAAATTTTTTGAGATAGACTGGAAAATGCGTTTTCTACAGGCGTGGTTCCATTTTAAATGGGTCACACTGTATATGATTCGATCATATTCTTGACTGTGAGATATTCAGTGAAAATCATATTTGGGAATGCAGTCAGTAATGACCAGTTCAAATTATATTCTTCGTTATTAAGTCGAGCTTTCGAAAATCTTCATTTTCTTTCTCAAAACTATCTACAATATTATATAATCAGAAAACATGTGATATATATAATATAAATGGTGACTTAATTAACATGAAAATCAAAAAGAATTTGGTACAATGAAAAACATTGGAATTTTATTTTTAAAGTTTAAAAATATTTCAGACAGTGACAAAATATTTTTAAACAATATATTTTTATGCAGGACGAATATTTCGATTAATTTCTTCTTGTTTTTGTAGTATGTAAGTATGAATTGAACTCAGTTCATTAATATCTGTTTTTTTATTAATAGTTTTTTATTTCTTTTTATTAATGTGGACCATTTCTAAGAAAAGTATTTTTGTTAGGTCCTTTTCAATATCTAGAACTCTTGAATTTTGATAATCAATACGATGATCTCTGTCTATGAAATGATTTGTCAAAGCACAATCTTATACACCTTCTGTAATCACTTTTATATAACGAAGAATATAATTTGAACTGGTCATTACTGACTGCATTCCCAAATATAATTTTTACTATATATATATATATATATATATATATATTTTGTAAAATTGTTAAAAATATATATATATAAATATTTATACACCGAGAAAAAACTTTATTAACCACTATTCAACTGACTGGGTCTCACTTTAATTGTCACTAGGAAAAAAAAGACCCTGACAGTGTTTAATTGCCATTATCAAACTGATATTCAAATATAAAACAGTGCTACCTACTATCAAATCAGGTCTCGTTAAACCATCTTTGCAGTCTTGAAGCGGTATCCTTTGAGCAGAAGAGGCGGAAATAACTAATTTTATTTAGATATTTGAACATTTTGAAAATACGTTAAAATAAAAAAAAATATGCCATAAGTGAGGAAGTATGTATTAATAGGCAATCGGATTATCATGATTTCATCCTCCTATGGTCGAAAAAGCCATATTTTCCAACAAAACATAACAGAACTATAGAATATTTTGAAACCTATTTCGATCCCAGACCAGAGACACTACTGGCTTTGATTTATTCAGACCTCTTCCAACACAAATATAACTCGTGATTCATTAGCTTTCTCGGCCACTCAACGTATGGACACATCATAGACTTGCGGTCCGTTTTGATTGGCTCAGGCGAAACTGCTGTAGAACTAGACAGCTATCAATCAAACCCAAGTTGACTGTCGGCTCTTTTAATATTATTTTGAGCTTCCGTTTGGCGACGGAGAATGTTTACGAGTAGTACACATTATTTTTCGTTCCGTTACTTCGCATATAGGCTCGTATAATCGAAGTGAGTGAGTTTATATATATATGTATATATATATATATATATATATATATATATTGTAATGGATTTGTGAGATTATTTATTGTTGTTATGATTTGATATGATAATTATTTTCGCTCCGCGTTGGAAGCCAATTGTAATCATGGGTTGTTTTGTTAATTATTTAATTTATCATTATTATGATTACAAATATTTTCACACTGCTTTGGGAAGCCAATTGTTAAGATATAACAATTGTTAATAGGTAGTGTAGTATTAATTTTACCCACAAATATTTTCTCTACCTTCTTTGTATTATTTAGTAATGATTTTTTCTTTTCCTTTTTCCTTTTGGTTAATTAAAAATGATTGTTATTTTGCCCTTACTTTGGATGTCAATTTGTTATGATTGAGTAGAATATAATAATTTCTATTTATATTTATATGTTTTGTAAAATTATTTCTTCCACCCAATACCATAACAATTTTATTGAATATATGTGAAATTTTTATTATTTTTACTCTTTGTACTTCCTTTTCTTACCACGACTGAACTCAGTTGGAACGCCTTCGCCTCAGGAGTCGGTACTGGCAATAGAGCCACTGCCTGTCTTGATGTCATTCGAACTATTTCAGTTCAGTGTTTATAGGTGAGATATTAGCATATCATCTTGGAAAGTAAACCAGAAATCATCAAAAATAATTATTTTCTTTATTCAGGAAAACTTATATTAACCTGGCCTGCGATAGATAACTCATAACTAGGAGCAATTGACAAATGTTCATAAAATAACCTCACTTTTTTTCTTTTGCGTTGGAAGAATTCTTTTATAGTTCAATACCAAATTATATAAAGTTCTTCAGATATACGAGTTACTTTGTAAAGTGATTCAGTTTGTGATGTGCACTGAAAGAGTTTATACCTGGAGCTGGAATGTCGCTGATGCATTACCTGCCACAATATGAATTCCTGTTTCATCCACTCCTCTCAGGAACTCTCCATTGCAAAGGAACCATCCAAAATCCCCACAATCAGCTTGGACAAGTTTTCATGTGGAGGACAAAAAAGGTAATCTTCTCTTATCCTTATTTATTTTGTGTCGAAATTATCCATTGGTTGAATTGGTTTGTTATTGTAGGAAATACTACCTTATCATTAGTGGAAATCCTCAATTTCTTTTCTCTCAAATTTTGTACGTGGCTTCTTTCTAAAAATTTTTTCAATCTCCTCCTCGCTTTGTTTTTTTTTTCACCTGGATACCATTTCTGTTTTGTCTTTTTATTTGAATTTTCAAAATCGCGCACTTTCTAGTAGCACTTTCACTAATTTGGTGTTATTTGAGACAACTTATCAACTAACATATTTTACATTCTTTATGAACTAAATACAATACTTGATCATGATTATCTTTGACGTTTCTGTGTTCTTACTTTTCCACAATTTCAAATCTTTTATCTAACTATCTGTGTTCCCTGATTGGCTATTGTCATCAAGAAGTTTCTTGTTCTCCCATTGGCTATTTTAGTTAGATGAAATTTCATATACTGTATGTTTCAACCTTATAATTTTGTTGATCACATATAATCCAAAATAATTTTGTAAATCTAAACTTTTTGTTGTATTTCAAACAATCATGTGTTGTAATCATTTTTGAAAATGCAGGAAAATGATTGCATTATAGTATTTGCATATATTTACCTATCAATTTTATACAGAGGCTTCATAAAGGAAATATAATATCAAAAAAATGTTAAAACAATATCTCATGAACTACTAACTATTAAATATTCATTATTTTTGTGGATATTTTAAGAAATTATTTCTTTTTGACCTTTAAAATATATTACTGGTCCTTCCTTACATAACAATATATATCAACAAGCAATAGAACAGACATTAATTATCACAGCCGTATTTACCACACAAAAATGTGAAAGATAAATATCATAAATAAAATACCTCAACCTCCAGTATTCAAATAACAAACATGTCTTCTAACCAGAGCTGTGCCGAGCACTGGCGAGGAGTGCTTAGAGCACTAAGCACTCTTGAAAAGTGCTCCCGAGTCTGGAGCACTAAGCACTTTCATTTCTGAAATGCTCGCGATTACTAAGCACTTTCAGAAAGTAATTGGACTTAGCGAGCACTAAGCAATTTTCAAAAGGTTGAGACTGTTAGGCACTTAAGTTAATTTTTGATAAAGAATTGCTGTAATAAACAATTTGGTCCTAATAAAAAAAGAAGTTTTCGTATTTTTGGGTTAATCACGTCGAATTGAATCCAGAAGAACAATGGAAACTGGATAATTATTTAAAATGCAATGATTTGCGCCGTATGATATACTATTTATGAGTGTGGCGTGTGGCATTGAATGAACAGGACGAATGAATTTCCAATAACTTTTCTAAAAATACTTTCTTTTCCTAAAAACCTAATTTGGAGTATTACATTAAAAAAAAATTAGCCAAAAAAATTATTAGCCAAAATCGGTCCAGCAGTTGTTTTTGTAAAAAAAGATTATAGCCTGATCGGGATTCGTTCCTGTGACCTTCTGCTTGGTAGGCGACAGTGTAATCGCTGAGCTATTTCCTCTTCGGTAATATATGACTTAATAGTCTGTTCTTCGCTAGATTTCTTATACAGGTGAGTCAAGCTGAACGCCTCGGACTCTAGTGGCCAAATGGTTTTTTTTTTCAGTAAACGGTCTCGGGAAGTATATGTTTGTCGATCTGAACTACATTTTTAAAATAATGATTTTTCTACAAGGTATTTGGAAAGAGCGTGACATATCAAAGTTATATTTTTTCAGATGAAACACCCTGTATTTTCTTGCATTTTTGAATTCTTTGAGAAAAAATAAGCTGACTTTGCTAAAGTATCCCAATACCTAACTCTCTCAGTTTGTGAGATATTCAACTTTTTCACAAGATGTAACGTTGTCAAACAAATTCAATATCATTGGAATTAGCCACGGCAGGTGTACGAAATTTTGACCGGTCACTCAAATCCCTTTCAGCTAGTTACTGTGGCTCGAGTAGACGATCAATAGTATACAGTGTGTTTTATATTATCATATCTTTGTTATTTCAAATGGAACACCCTATATTTTTCCACGTGACAAGATTCACCTTTTCATACCCTTTCGTACCATATAATATTTCCCTATACGTAAATGTGGTGCTTCAGGAGTTATCGAAGCCTTTTCGAAATCCGATAAATTTTTTGAATTCAATTATTTCATCTAGTAGTCTGATGTCATATACTTGAGTAATACGTTCAACTCTGATCAATTGTTGTTCTTGCTCTCGTGTTCTCAGATTTGAGAAGTAATATGAAAAGTTTTTCACTTGATGAAAGAATCAACATGATTTTAACCATTGGAGAGTGTTGCTTATTAGCGTCGAGGGTTTATGCGCAAAAGTACCCAGATCAAGAGCATCCTGATAAAAATGTATTTGGGAGATTATTAGCCAGATTTCGAGGAACAGGTAGTATCGTGTACACTGTTCGAGAGATATCGAAACCAGTGACTGGGAATGATGAACTCAGTTTCGAAGTTTTGCAATATGTGATTGAAAATCACATGTATCATCCATACCACATTCAGCTGCATCAACACCAGTATGCAGGCTAAATTTCTGTTTATGGTATCTTGAACAAGTTGGCGAAGAGATGAACGCTTATGAACATATTTTATTCACAGACGAGTCAACCTTCCATAACACTGGTCTGGTGAACCGACATAACTTTCATTATTATGACACCGAAAACAGACATTATTTCGAACCGTCGATCGCCAGAACCGGTGGAGTGTTAACTCATTTGCTAGAATCATAGGAGACACCATAATTGGTCATTATTTCTTTGACGGGCATTTGGATGGAAGACAATTTTTGAGATTCATAAAACAGATTTTTGGAATATTCTGGAAAATATTTCTTTAAATGTGAGACAGAAGATGTGGTTACAACTAAATGGTGCTCCGGTACATTTCAAACGTGTTGTCAGGAACTATCTGGACAGAAAATTCACACATGAATGGATGGGATTATAACTGGTCAGCGAGATCGCTTGATCTTACACCCTTGGACTGTTTTTATGGGGATATATCAAGGATATTGTATAAAACACCATTCACTACTCCCAATGATATTTAAGTGAGGATCAGAAATGCCTTCCAAACAGTAACTCCAAATATGTCGAAAAAGATGCTGTATTGAAGTAGATGGTGGTCATGTCGAACATGTATTATATTTTTTTTAATTTTCCCTTAAACTTTAATCTTTCAATATTGTTTTTTTTAATAAAAACCAGTAACCCCAAAAATAGTAGATACAGGTGGACCGATATAACAATGCTCTAAAGAAAATCAACTGTGAGTTGAGAGTGTTCAAATTCAATTTGCTGATAATATTGAAGAACTACTCCTCAGTATTCGACATCAGACTACTAGATGAAATAATGTTAATTTAAAAAATTCCTCGGATTTCAAAAAGGCTTCGATAACTCCAGAAGCACCACATTTAGGTATAGGGAAATATTATATGGTTCGAAAGCAAATGAAAAGGTTAAGCTTGTCACTTGGAAAAATATAGGGTAATCCATGGGAAATAACAAAGTTATTGGAGTTCAAATATGCGGTAAGTGTTCCTGATAATATAGAACACACTGTTTACTATTGATCGTCTTCTCAAACCACAGTAACTAGCTGAAAGGGATTTGAGTGACCGCTCAAAATTTCGTACACCTGCCGTGGTTAATTCCAATGATATTGAATTTCTTTGACAACTTTACATTTTGTGAAAAAGTTGAATATCTCACAAACGGAGAGAGTTAAGTAAAGGGATACTTCAGCAAAGTCAGCTTATTTTTTCTCAAAGAATTCAAATTGCAAGAAAATACAGGGTGTTCCATTAAAAAAATTATAGCTTTGATATGTCACGCTCTTTTCGAGTACCTTGTATAAAAATCAATATTTGTAAGATGTAGTTCAGATCGAAATTTTATATATATACATATACCGGGTGTCCCAGTATACCTGTTCCAATGGATTATCTCAGCCATTTCGCAAGATAAAAATTTGAAAATTTCATGATCTCCAATTCGTTCAAGGAACCTTCAACTGAAAAAAACAAAAATTGAAAGTCACTTCCGGTTTGGCCGGAAGTGACTCTGACTTTTTTATTCCAAATAGCACCCTGTATATTTTTTGCAATTTTTTATTTCTACTCAAAATTATCTTTTCAACGATGTATCACACTTCGTATTTTACATTTGATTTGATAGAGAAAATGTCAATTGAAATTTCAAATTGAAAGAATTGCAGTAGGCTATGATATTTTGTGTAATCATCGTCCGTAGCATTTTTTCTTTCAAGGACAGTACGCTTTCTATGAAATGATCCACTTGTTGCCAAATTCGAAGCCAAGCGTGTGAAATACATAGCGCTTGGCATACGTCTATCAGGGTATTTCTCTCTGTATGCACGTAGGGCAGCCCGACGATTATTTTCGCATTTTCCATAAATCAGTATCATATCCAATTTCTCTTGATTAGTGAAGTTATCACCATTTTCACGGATATACATTCTTGAATGTTGGTTTCTCTGACACGCACACAACTATTGAGAATTATTAACTGTCAAAGTTATAAACAAATGTATTCAAATGTTTCCATGGCACACTAAGGTTTTCATTCAAGAATTATTAATTCTTCCAGTTCTACTACAATTCTAATAATTTGAAATTTGACGTTCTCTCCATCATTTCGAATGCCAAATTGTTCATGAATTATCAATTATTATTGAAGTCAAAATCAAGATTACACAAAATATCATAGCCTACTGCAATTCTTTCAATTCGAAATTTCAATTGACATTTTCCCATCAAATCAAATGTAAAATACAAAGTGTGATACATCGTTGGAAAGATAATTTTGAGTAGAAATGAAAAATTGCAAAAAATATACAATGTGCTATTTGAAATAAAAAAGTCAGAGTCACTTCCGGTCAAACCGGAAGTGACTTTCAATTTTTGTTTATCTCAGTTGGAGGTTCCTCGAACAAGTTGGAGATCATGAAATTTTCAAATTTTTATCTTCCGAAATGGCTGAGATAATCCATTGGAACAGGTATACTGGGACACCCGGTATATATATATATATATATATATATATACTTCCCCAGACCATTTACTGAAGAAAAAATACCATTTGGCTACGAGAGTCCGAGCTTGACTCACCCTGTATACCCGAATTTTCCAATTACGAACATTAAAAAAAATAGCCAAATTGGTCCAGTCATTTTCACGTTTTGCGCTTACAAAGAATCGAGATCCATTTTACAAGCTTTCACTTTCACCTGTTCCGGTGTGGGTAATCAAATCTTACAAGTTAAATTTGACCCCCTTCTAGTCATCTGAATAACGTGAAATTTGGCAGGTGTTCATAGTTCCCGTGACAATGAATTATGGAATTTTTGTTGGCGGTTCCGAAATGGCGGATTCGATTCAAAATTGGTATGTTTTCGGGGTCGAAGATTATGAATTTGTTGTTAAAATTCATAAAATCAAAATGGCTAATTTTTTGTCAGAATTTATAAAATCAAAATGGCGAATCCAAGATGGCTGACGATTTCTGTGATTATGGTTTGAAAATTCACAAATTCAAGACGGCGGACGAGTTTTGTAATTATGGTCCGATTCGATTCAAAATTGGTATGTGGGGATTTGAGGGTCGAAAATTATGAATTTTTAGTCAAAATTCCTAAAATCAAAATGGCTAATATTCTTTGTCAAAATTCATAAAATCAAAATGGCGGCCCCAAAATGGCCGACGATCTCTGTTATTTTTTACTTTTTAGCGCATTTAAATAAAAGCTTGTCTTTAAAAATATATAGGTATATAAACATATTTTTATTAAATATGGAATCATATTCAGTACGAGGTATGAATGGAGAACTTCACAACCAATAACCCCGTCAAAAGTTTACCTGATTAATTACGTTCGTAACAATGGGCAAATTTCCAGGTAGCCATAAAAAAAATTCATATTGGGTAATGCCGAGTTTCCTAATGAACATGGTATTCATGCCAGTCGTCAATTGTGATGATGTATCGACTGATCCTTGTTTATCACGAATATCAGGATTATACATCAACGTTCATTTAGGACAGAGTTTCTGCATTAGTGAAATTGAGATTTAACGGTATAATCAATCAATAAATCTCTTGAATATAAGTTCATTTCATCCTGAACATGATATGTTTTCTTGTATAATACTGGATTATGTAGGAAGAGTAAAATGAATTCTATTAATGTTAATCAAAAGTTCAGAGTTTCCTAGTCGTGTGTGAAAATCCCGAAATTGGCATGCCTTCGAAACAGAAAAATATTTCTACTAAAATATAGACTCAAAACATATAACTAATGGAATACATGATTTAAATAATTCAATTGACCATCAAGAAGTAAGATCAGGATATCAGATGAATAAATTCAATATTATAATAAGAAAAAAAATCTGAATCTTGAGATCTTAATTACCAAAAATAACGATGGAATATATGATTTGGAAGAGAAGTTATCAACAACGATACCCCGGTAAATCACTTCATAATTCAAACGTAGGACAAATATAAAATACAATCTACAATTCCATCTGACAAAACAAAGAAATATTAATAAAATCAATGAATTGAAAAATAGTAATATAACTAATATGCATTTTGAAAGTAGGTGGTTGAAAAATTTGATAAAACTAAATAATCCTAACGAAATTCGAAATTTTTTATCACCCGGTCTGAAATTCAGTATTTCTCCTGATAAGATATAAATATTCCACATTTTTTAGCTGATCTGGAATAAATCATAGGAACATTTGATAATAACTAACAAAATTTATACAGATCTCAGTTAATTAATATAATAACTTTCATAAAATGCAGAGCAATTTCACATTCAATAACTGAAATATATAAAAAACAAGAAATTATTTGAAAGATAAACTATTTTAACTGATAGTGAAAAAGGAAATGTAACAGTGGCAATGTACAGAAATCAATATATCGATAAAAGCCAACTATCAGACGAAAAAGTGTATATTCCACTTAAACGAGATTCCACCTCCACCATACAGCAAAAATCTAACAAAATTGTTTAAAAATTTAGAGATACATAAAGATTGATACTTCCATGGCTGAATCACTCATGATATATAATTCAGTAGCTCCCCGTTTTCAAATTGTACATTACTGACAAACGCCTAGAGCACAGACAATTCATTTTATGTTAAAGATTGTTTCACATGCAGTGAATTCATCAATTATTTTCAAATATGATGTAATTTTTTCATTCACCAATCATGGAAAATATTGTACTCTAGATCAGTCTACATTCATACAAATTTTAAACTTGATTTTTATTCGACATTTTGTATATTTAACCGACGAAATCAAAAAGGGGGAGGTTTTCTAGTCGACGCGTATATATTTTTTTTTATGTATGATCACGCATAACTTTCCACAGATCAGTTCGATTTCGATTATTCTTCTTTAATTGGATAGAGTATACTTCGAAATTAGTCCCATTTGAATTTGAAATATGAATGTCACCCTTAAGGGTTGAAAAATAGGGGATATTTATCGTTCATCCACTGAATTTTTACCCGTTAACCGATCTAACCATTTATAACTTTGTAATGGGTTATCCGACTTAGATTATTTTTTTTTAATGGACAGGGTATACTTCAGAGTTGGTCATTTTCGGATTTGGTAAGGAATAATTCACACGTAAGGGTAGAAAAATAGGGGATAATTAAATTTTCATGTGTGAACCGATTCGGTTGGAACTTGGCACACATATAGGTAGTTCTGATTACACTACAACATAATGGATACCTGGAGTCAATTCAGTAGATAGTTATTAGTTGATTTCAGTCACAAAAAGTGAGAAATTAAAACTTTTTAACAAAAAATTAAACCGACGAAAAAATCAACTGAAAAGCAAAAAATAAAATAAACCTATTTAGTCCTAATGATAATTGAGCTCCTAAACTAATGTGAGTAACTAATTTTGAGCCGGTGCCAAACAAACAATTAACGAAGATCATTATTACATTGAAGAGGTAATCAAAACGCCGCCGTGCATCCCGCAGCCATCATTTTACGCTTTACCTAATTCAATTGATAGTTTGTTTGGTGCCGACTCAAAATTGGTTACTCACAGTAGTTTAGGAGCTCAATTATCATTAAGACTAAGAAGGTTTATTTAATTTTTTGCTTTTCAGTTGATTTTCGCGTCGGTTTTATTTTTTGTTATCAATGATAGATTCTGAAAATTGAAGAAATGAAGAATGTATCTCCCTGTAATGAGAATTTGCTTGAATTTGTAGTGATACGGGCTCAGATACTTATATAGTTATTGTTTCACGAGATTTTATGGAAAATATCGATAACTTTAACATTTCTTGAAACCTCCTAACAACCGGTGGTTTCAGGTTACAGCTATCGATCTAGAAAATCATCTTATTGATTTCAAAAAAGGGTTCTATCGATTCTGAAATATTCTTTTCCAGTCAAAGTACGTCTACTTTTTCCAATATTTTGTCAAAGGACACGAATATACTAATAATTTCCCAATAAGACAATGATTTTGATCGATGGACAAAATGAGTTATGGAAAAATACAAGGAGCATTGCAACGGAATAGCTCTTCAGAAAAGACAATTCCGTTTTCATTGATGGGAAACCAAAGGGGGTTAAAGTGACAGCAAAAAAATACTGTCGTTTGCAGCCACAGGAAGAAAAAAATTATTGAACTCCGAAATTCTAAAACCAACGATAAAGAAGGTGGAGTGTTTCACCCTAATAAAATAAAATGTTTTTTACACGCTCCACAAAATGCCACTTTACTAACTTAAAGTTGTCATGGCAACACTTTAGCGGACTAAAATTTGTTTATTCAGAAAACTATAAACTATAGATTATTTGAAATTTTGTAGTGACAGCTCGCGTTTCCTTCGAAATTTTTTTAATTTAAAAAATTTGACCAACGTGTCATTGATAAATAATCGCTTGCTATGATTTTAGCACAACTTCCTTACACTACCATATGGATGGTAATTGGAAATGTATGCACAGCTAGGAAATATGTGTGGAATTTCTGTTCAGTTCATTTGGAAATCTAATACAAAAAAATGTTGTATGCAACACGTGCGCAAATGGCTTTATCGGACATCATCTTCATATTCCGGACTCGGCTGGCACCTCGTAAACATTCCGATTCGTCCGCTGAAGCCTCACTTTGCGTATTTGTTACTTAAACTACTATAAGATCTCTGCTCACTAGTCCTGACCGTGCTATTACCGTAACCGGACCAACACAAACCCGTGTATTCAAGTCCATGTTCGTGCATGTCGGTTGAGGAACGGTGTAGTGAGCGTTGTTCCATTTTGAATAACCCAAACAATAATTTTTTGCGTGTGTCGGAACGATTACGGTCATGGCACGGTCAGGTCTAGTGAGCAGAGACCTTATATTGTAAAATAGAACAAATATCACCGGAAATATGCACAATGTTAACCGATAATGTTTCTCATCGAGGATTAATTATGTTTGAGAAAACGATATTTCGCTTCTCGGAAAAATATAAAAATGAAGATGGGATTGAATATTCATGGGGACAAGAGACAGAATATGGACAAAATGGAGGAACTTTGTGTGATAGACAATGGAATGAAACATAGTGAAAAACAAAAACTGGGGAAACTCATTGGAGAGTTTGAAGATTTGTTTGAAATGGATGTAAACATATGGATACAACACATATCATAAGACATAAATCATTAGAACATGGTCAGCCCTTCAAGGGTAAATCCTATGAAGTATCTCCAAAGGAAAGGCAAACTATTGAGGAATAGTGGAAGAAATGCCCGAATCAAATATAATAAGATCGTCTCAGTCTCCCTATCGAGCCCAGTCGTACTCGTAAAAAAGAAAGGGTACAGTGAAAATATAAAAAATTTGATTTTGCGTGGATTATCGGAAACTAAAAATATAACAAAAAATTCGAAGCACCACCTGACTAGTATTGAAAAAAGTCCCAGTTATTTTGGAAATTCGAAATATTTTTGTGACTCCTGGATTTGATAGTGTTATTATTTTTTTATTTTAAGTGTATGTTCGCATCAACGCAAGTTTTAGGACATTGTTAACAAAAATGTAATTTGTTCCGATCCAAGTGAATAAGTTGCTATACGAGAATTTTCGAGGCCCAAAACAAAAATACAACCACAAAGCTTTCTTGAAACTATTACAGGAAATTTATCAGAATTGTTTCAGTTATCGCGATTAATTTATAGAATAACAAAAAATTACCCAAGGTTTTATTAGGCTGCGAAACGAGATAAAGAATTTTTTGATAAAAAATATGAGCGAAACACCAGTTTTAGCCCATTTCACTCCGAATATTGGTTGCAAATTAAGATCAGATGCTTGCAGTGAAGGTTTTGGTGTGATTTTATTACAGGAACACGCGGGAGAAATGCACCCTATCGCTTATGGGAATAGAACGATGACCAAAAGTATTGGCAATAATTTAAAGATGAACTTATTTTTGTCATTTGATAAGCCAGCTAAATCAAAACAGATCATTGTTTATATTCAAAAAAAAAATCAGATCGTGTTACTGAGAGATTAGCTAGATGAGCAATAAAACTGAACAAATCTGATCATGAATTAGTTATCAACAGCGGAGCTATTCATAGAGATGTTGATTAACTATCAAGAAATGCCGTCTTGTCACCTTAACCTGAATGACAATTCATGCCGACATTTTCATTGGAGGACGAAGATATGCTACTCGAACAACGGAAGTATAATAATATCAAAACTATAATCAAAACAATCAAGACATCTAACGATGGAGGAATTGGTAAAGGTCAAGTAAATGGAGCCAGCCCGGATTTTCATATCATTGATAAAAACTGTACAGCAATCGGAAATTTTGCGGCGAAAAGTTAATTACAGGAGGGTCCATGAAAGGTGGTTTTGAAATGTCACTCCAGGAGACTATAAATGACTAGAAACTATACAAATATAGACACTGCACACTCATTTAACTTTCTAGGTATGTTTATTTCGCCATTTTTTATACTTTCAAGAAAAAACACCAAATACTTTTCATTTAATTTTTCACAATAAATGTCTACCGCCAGTTAAAGTTTATCTTTTCCGGCGTACCTATAGGTGTTACAAGATCGATGATGGTTTGTTTACGTTGTGTCTCACTTCAGCCAGAGTTCTTTGGACTTTTGGCTGGTTGACTACTCCGTACTGATGAGGGCCAAGAAGCCTGAAACCGGTATGCGGATTGTTAGGTGAACACGACTTAAATTAAACATAATCGAGCTTATCAGAAAGAAACATTTGCATTCAATGTCCATTGATATTTTATGGAAGTATGCATGGATTTTCAGGTGAATATCATTCAACGTTCTGCGTGGTATTTGCCAGGAAAGTAGTTGTTTTCACCTGAGATCTACCTTTCTCTGGTTCAATTTTATATTGAATCCTTTATGTGAAGAAAACCGTTTAAATTCGATTTTTCTATTCATTCCACTTCACATGGCACTTATCTCTCACTGTATGCTAGACGGGCTTGCCACTCCTACTGAGAAGGAATCTTTTATTTAGAAATTCATAGGTTCATTTTTTCCGGCGTACCTATAGGTGTCCGGGGGAGATTTTCGGAGTGTTTCTTTCTGTCACTAGGTACCGCCAGTTAAAGTTTATCTTTTCCGGCGTACCTATAGGTGTTACAAGATCGATGATGGTTTGTTTACGTTGTGTCTCACTTCAGCCAGAGTTCTTTGGACTTTTGGCTGGTTGACTACTCCGTACTGATGAGGGCCAAGAAGCCTGAAACCGGTATGCGGATTGTTAGGTGAACACGACTTAAATTAAACATAATCGAGCTTATCAGAAAGAAACATTTGCATTCAATGTCCATTGATATTTTATGGAAGTATGCATGGATTTTCAGGTGAATATCATTCAACGTTCTGCGTGGTATTTGCCAGGAAAGTAGTTGTTTTTCACCTGAGATCTACCTTTCTCTGGTTCAATTTTATATTGAATCCTTTATGTGAAGAAACCGTTTAAATTCGATTTTCTATTCATTCCACTTCACATGGCACTTATCTCTCACTGTATGCTAGACGGGCTTGCCACTCCTACTGAGAAGGAATCTTTATTTAGAAACCTATCGAGGTGGGAGCATACCACTTACAAGCGATGATGGTTTGTTTACGTTGTGTCTCACTTCAGCCAGAGTTCTTAGGTACCGCCAGTTAAAGTTTATCTTTTCCGGCGTACCTATAGGTGTTACAAGATCGATGATGGTTTGTTTACGTTGTGTCTCACTTCAGCCAGAGTTCTTTGGACTTTTGGCTGGTTGACTACTCCGTACTGATGAGGGCCAAGAAGCCTGAAACCGGTATGCGGATTGTTAGGTGAACACGACTTAAATTAAACATAATCGAGCTTATCAGAAAGAAACATTTGCATTCAATGTCCATTGATATTTTATGGAAGTATGCATGGATTTTCAGGTGAATATCATTCAACGTTCTGCGTGGTATTTGCCAGGAAAGTAGTTGTTTTTCACCTGAGATCTACCTTTCTCTGGTTCAATTTTATATTGAATCCTTTATGTGAAGAAAACCGTTTAAATTCGATTTTTCTATTCATTCCACTTCACATGGCACTTATCTCATAGCTGGTTGTGTTGATCTTGGCGTGCCATGTTGCACACTACTCACGTAAATAGTGCTAACCCCGTTTCCACGAAATTTTCACTATTGTTAAATTGAAAAAAAATTTCCAAAAAGTGCGTTTTTGAAATTTCAACATTGGAGTGTCTAGATGTGCCTGAACTTTTCCTTCTTTTCGCCAGAACTTTATATGCATTTTCATCAACCGTTTTCTTCTGTTATTGGAAAAATAGACACATTCTAAACATTGACAATAATGAAATGTAGAGGTACCTCTACTCCGAAAACAAATGGCCCCTCTTAGAGTTACCAATAGTTTTCGAAGGAATTCGTGAAAATTAGTTACTCACATTAGCTTAAAAAAGGTTTATTTTATTTTTATCCTTCCAGTTTCTTTTTTTTCTTAATAATTTAAATATGAATATTTTCGGTAAACTTGCATTAATTGCTATAGTTTTGTGATTTCCATTTTCCTCTATATTTGATGTTCTTTTTCCAAATAAAGACTTTCCTCGACAGCCTTCCGTCTCCATCATCAGACCCTCGATGAGCCCAAACAGTAGCTGTTGTAAAGCGTTAAGGAATTCCCTCGACCGTCTTCCGTTTCCATCATCAGAATAACTCCAGTTCTCCATTATGTTGTCATCAGAACTACATCTAGTACGGGAGGCGGCGACAGTCGGCTGTCATCATTTCTACAAAGTAGAATCTCCCTTTTTTTTTGTTGTGTTGATATCACAAGTGAACAAAATGATAGTCTACCGCGTCAAAAGCGTTGATATCAAAGGTCTACCACCCACATAAGGTGTTGAAAATACAAACTTGTTGCTGAATAATTTTTTCTCATGACCAGAAAATGTATTCTACTGGAAATCTGATGTTGTTAAAGCCTTGGTAGACTCAACGGAATGCACGGTCTCCCGACCGCAGCCGCACCGGCATCAATTGAAAATCTACAAAGCTATTCTTTCTATAAGCACGTCATTTAACTTATTGTTGAATAAGCGTCTTTTACTTTCGAGACAAGGTGGCTAAAGCCGGCGTCTCACGGTGCGAGACTGACGAGCTTGGCTTGGAGGATTGTGCTTGGAGCACAGGAGTGGGGTTTGGAGAATCTCGAAACTGATCGGTCTCACGGCGTGTACCAGTGGCTGGAGGTTGGTACATGAGCCTAGGATGCATTGTCCAGTACAATAGTTATTCAGATTAGAACGGATAGCGAAGATAGCATGTGCAGCATCGTATTATTATCATTCTTTTGTGGTCCCAAATGACATCCCCTTCCTCATATAAAGCTAAGAATTCAATAACTGCTTCTAAATTCCACTCCAGATTAATACACAATACTTTGCCACCAACAAACTGTCTCTCTCCGAAGTCACTGGCCTCCCGTCGTAGCCAATACTGTCGACAGGCACCCTCGCGCCGTGAGACCGCTCAACAAGCCATACAGTACGAGCTTGCTAGTCAAGCCTCGCGCCTTTGATGTTTGGTGAATTTACCGACATTTCATGGGAACGGTCGAGTCACCTCGAGCTTACGCTTGACAATTCTCGATCCTACCCGAGTTGACCATTCTCACGACGCGAAACTTGACGAGCTCGGCTTGGGGATTGTTAAGACGCCGGCTCAATGCTTTGGTAGACGTACCTAAAGTCATAGCGCGGGCACATGATTGAAGCATTGCTACTTTGTTAGAATACAATCGAGGAGCATATTTTTTATATTCATTGCATATAATAGTCCATATATTCATATCTAAGTTATTATATATATATATATATACATATATATATATATATATATATATATATATATATATATATACACTATGACACACTTAAGATGAAGACACCCCTGTATTTTAGTCATTTTTGAAAGCAGAGATTTGATTTTTGGTACAGACGTAGACCTTCATGGGCCGCACTTTTTGCAATACTCAGCCCGAGTGACAGCCTGGAACCCAGCCTGAGTGACAGCCTGGAACCCAGCCTGAGTGACAGCCTGGAACCCAGCCTACTGCGATCCCGCGAAAATGGCAGATTCTCGATATTTCGCTTCGCGTTGGGGATACTGAAAAAAGTTATTTGAAAAAATTGCTTAGAAATCGATTTTGACCCTACATACATTTATTTGTAATTTTCATATTCAAGTCCGATTTTCAATTAATGGTTCTGAATAAGAAGCTACGGAAACAATAGATTCGTCATCATGTAGGAATAAGAATGAAAAACCTAATATTCATTATGAAAAAATTCAAATTTTGATTATTAGTTGTTACCAAAAATCCACAGAGACGATAAAATCGGTCAAAATTAAATGACAATTAATGAAAAACTATTTATTGAACAGAGTTCGAACAGGAAATGAAATGAACACTAATATTGGAAGTCAGTTTGAAATATTGTCTGTCTCAACTGTTCCGCCCTCAATTCTGATAAATTTTTCAATTCTTTTTCTATTATTATTGGCCACTCTCCTAAGTTCTGGAATACTTATTTCACGGCAGGCTTGCCTCATTCTCTCACGAAGTTCCTGTCGATTTCGTGGCCTAGACTTGTAAACCTTATTTTCGACAGTTCCCCAGAAGTAAAAATCCCTTGGTGTTATGTCAGGAGAGCGAGGAGGCCATTGTTCTTATGGGCTATTTCTACCAATCCAAAGCAATGTAAAATGTTCGTTTAATTACTCTCGAACCATCCAAGAATTATGAACGGAAGCTCCGTCTAGCTGAATGTACATCTCCTGTCGCACATTGAGGGTAGATTTTCAATGATTTCCCATAATTCATTATCAAAAAAGTTCGATAGTCGTTCAGCGTTAATGGTATTATTGAAGAAAAATCGTCCAATTATTCTGTGCCTAAAATACCACACCATACATTAACTTTTTGAGAGTATTGATCCTTACAGTTTATAGCCCAGTGGGGATTTTCGGTAGACCAGTATCTGCAATTTTGAGCAGATACTATTCCATTGGTAGTGAACATAGCCTCATCAGCAAACAAAATTTTTCTTAGGAAATTTCTATCATTTAAAAAAAATCCTTGGGCCCAATAGCAGTAATCTAATCTTTTATATTTGTCACTTCAATGTGTGCAAGAACTTTGGTTTGAAAGGTATGATTTTATGACGAACAAGACATCTTCTGATTTTCTCTCTACTCAAATTTAATTATTTTGGGATTGGCACGAACTGAAGCTAAGATATTATCATCAACATGGTATCTTCGATTTCGATGTGGATTGTCAATAGCTGGACGATTCTTTAATACACTCTCGGTTTGAGAAAGAAGTTTATTCACGGAGGCTGCCGTTCCATGTCGAATACGATTTCGTTGCGCATGTATTCTGTTGAATTCGTGAGCAACTTGTCTGCTACTTCGAGCACCATCACCAAATAACCTCATTATTTCAATTTTTCTCGTAAATTAAATGGTTCAATGGGCATTTTGTTACTGTTTTTGACGCATTTACTTTCAAACTGACATTTGGTATAAATAGTTCATTCGTTTCCATGACACTCTAGCCCAAATTGAAAACTGTTGAAACACAAAATATGAGACTTCTTTGAAACATTGATAATGACGATTTTCCATCCAAAATTAGGCAAATGGTATTATTCGCAACCAAGCATATTCAACAGAAAATTGAATAATTCCTCAAAATTGGAGACAGGAGACTAAATTCGATTAACTTACATTTGATAACATAATAAATTTCAATTTCAGTTATTTCAATACGTTTATTTCATTGATTTTGACTATTTTATCATTTCTGTAGCTTCTTATTCAGAACCATTAATTGAAAATCTGACTTGAATATGAAAATTCCAAAAAAATTCAAAATTATAACGTGGGTTATAGTCCTTATAAAGTAAGTGCAATATCATTTTATTTCGAACATTGAGGTGGGACAGCTGGATTTATAGTTAGACGGACTGTAAACGTAGACGCACTGTATACGTAACAAACGGACTGTAAAATGTTATTGAATTTATAAATCGACGGAACGGAATGTTTGCGCATGGGTAGAAGTGATAGTGATATACAACATAACCTACCCATTATACGAATCATAAACAGCCTTTGTTGGTTTGGATTTGTATTAGATTCTAAATATTTATCTATGCTTCGTTTTCTGTGTCACAATGGATTATGAAATACATGAAGATATGCTTCTTGGTGCCGTGGGACTGTTGTTGTGTGCAGTAGCATTGAAAAAGTGTCGACAAACTCGAAGAACAATAATCATGCGACTAAGACGTTACAAAACAAGACCCATAAACCGCAATAGAAAAGTAGAAAATGCCTACAATAATTTTTTAAAGATGAAGACTGCTGATCCAGATCAATTTTTTAAGTATACGTGAATGACTGTTCCAGTATTTAATGAATAATTACGTCTTGTAAAAAACATCACACATAATTATTTATTTTGATTGGCCGGACGCAAGAAACGTAGTGTAAAAGATGAAATTTGGCCAACTCTTCCGTTCCAGTCCGTTTCACTTACGTTACGTCATGCGTTTACGTTCATTTATAAACAAGAGTACATACATTATATAGTTGATCTTTTTGCAGTGCGTCTACATTTACAGTCCGTCTAACTATAAATCCAGCTATGCCTTAAAATCCTCACTCCATCCTTTTATTACACCAAGACGTCGGCAGCTGTTCGTCAGTGTGGTTTTTACCAGTATATGTGGAAGGTCCTATTATATCATAGTTGTATCATATAGTGTGATTACAAATTTCTAATAATATATATATATATATATATATATATATAGAAAGAGGAGAGGTAGTCTTTGCTGACTAGTTAGGAAAAACGACCATTCTCACTAACATTGTAAGTAAGGTTATTTTTATATGTATTTTCACCTTTGTAGCTCCCTGATGATGACAATATTCATTGTCGAAATATTGGAAATATAATGTTATAAGAGTACATTTGTGGTTGTTGCTGTCCCAAAGAATTTCTCAGACTTTTATATATATATATATATATATATATATATATATATATATATATATATATATATATATATATATATATATATATATATATATATATATATAGATATATATATATATATATATTGCTTCATTTTTGAGCAACATTTTTTTTCTCCAAGTCCCGCCTGAAAATCTTGTAATTTGTAGAAAAACAAAATTTTTGAGCATATTGCGAACCCTTAATTCGAATTTCAACCCACTGCTAGAGAATTCTGAATTTTATCCATTAAAATAACATCAAAAAATGATTTTTCATACGTTTTTCCTTCCGCTCACCCAGAAAAAAATATTTTTGGGAATTTTGACTCATGGATTCTTGTTATAGGTATAATTTCCTACAAAAAAGCCCTTTGCGTCGAGTTTGTAACTCCAACGGGTTCGACTAAAAATGTCATTTAAGCTGAATTTTCATAAAAATAGCAGTAAATCGCGTTTATTTGCTAAACTATTGAAGATAGAAAAAAACATTTGTAGGGGGGTTTATGCCCTACAATTTTGCTTCGAAATATTTTCTCGTAGCTCTCATGGTTTAGCTGTTAAAGCCACTTGAAACTTTAAATTTACGAAAAAACCTATTTTTTTCAATAATAACTAATTTATGAAATCCAAGTTGAAAAATTGAATGAAAAATTTGTTTGTCATTGTATTTTTCGAAATTTTATGGGAGCAAATTTTTTTTAAATTACTAATTAGCTATTATGTCTTTCTATCTTCAATAGTTTAGCAAATAAACGCGATTTACTGCCATTTTTATGAAAATTCAGCTTAAATGACATTTTTCGTCGAACCCGTTGGAGTTACAAACTCGACGCAATGGGCTTTTTTGTAGGAAATTATACTTTTAACGAGAATCAAAATTCCCAAAAAAAAATTTTTTGGGTGAGGGAAGGAAAAATTATAAATATATATATAAAAATATATATATGAAATATATATATATAATAATAATATTATATAATTGATATAATAATAATAATGAGATATTTAATAAACTATTAATAGAAAAACAAGCACTATAAATACGAACGAGAAAAGACAAAATGATGAGAAGGCAAAGTGTCAGCTATAGCTGTCTATCAACTTGGCCATAATTAATATGAAAAATATGCTGCTCGATTATATACTTAATAACAAAGTAGCAATGCTTCAATCATGTACCCGCACTACAACTTTAGGTACGTCTACCAAAGCCACGTTGTAATGAAAGAAGACGACGCTTATTCAACAATATGTTAAATGAACTGCCTGTAGAAAAAACAATAGCTTTGTAGATTTTCAATTGATGCCGGGAAATAATAATTCACAGCGGCCTGTATCGGCGCAGCGGAGGCGGTGGGGAGACCGTGCATTCCGTGTCTACCAAGGCTTTAACATCAGATTTTCGGTACACTAAATTTTTTTTGTCGTTTTATTAAATAAACTAACGGATAAAAAAAATTCAGCCTTATATAAATGATTCAAACACGTTTGTATTTTCAACACCTTATTTGAAAAAAAAAGAAACTGAGAGGAGAAAAATAATAAATAAGTCCTAATAACTAGGCTCCTAAGCTAATGTGAGTAACTAATTTTTACGAATTTCTTCGAAAACTATTGGTAACTCTAAGAGGGGCCGTTTGTTTTCGAAGTAGAGGTGCCTCTGCATTTCATTATTGTCAATGTTTAGAATTTGTCTATTTTCCCAATAACAAAAGGAAGGGGTTAATGAAAATGCAAATAAAGTGCTGACGAGAAGAAGGAAAAGTTCAGGCACATCTAGACACTCCAATGTTGAAATTTCAAAAACGCACTTTTTGGAACTTTTATCATTTTAACAGTAGTGAAAATTTTCTGGAAATCCGGGTTAGCACTATTTACGTGAGTAGTAGGCAACATGGCACGCCAAGATCAATACAGCTATGTTCGACGTTTGATATTTATTGTGAAAAATTAAATGAAATGTATTTGGTGTTTTTTCCACAGAACTCATAGAACTAAAAGGCTAAAATAAGTGGAAGAAAATAATATGATTCATAACCACATGTATAGATGGGACACACGTAATCATGCGCATATCATCAACAACATTGCCAGTTCATGTACTTGTACGATAATTTAATATAATGGCATTATGATGTAATGTATTACATTATATTCCCATTGAAAGATCCGAAACTACTCGACTATCGATTACTCAATATCCTTAAGTCCTTAAGTCATATGTATTCAGAAGATAATATACAAGTTAAGTGGAGCTCTTAACAACTGATGGAATCTTAATAGGAATTATGATTTCCTACAAACTCATTTGGCAACGCTGTTTACATCAACACCTGTTATTTAGTCTGACGACATTTTTATTCAGAGCCGGTCTTGGGTCTGTTGTTAATTTGTGTTATTGATACGATATTTGATCTACTGAATTCTAGAAATCCATTGGGCAAATTCTACAAGGTTCCAATAAAGGAAGACAACAAAGATTTCTGGATTCCTTTTTTTGAAAATTCCTTAGGATACTTGAAAAGTCTCAAACATTATGATGGTGAACCACTGCATTTTTCAAAAAACAGCACTCCAAATTTGGATTTCTTCGTCACAATAAATTGCATCATTGGAATGTGTGAAGAGTACATTGACAAACATCAACATGTTGAAATACATGTTAACTTAACATTCCAAGTACTAATGTATTTTATAATAACAATGATTAACTTTTCAGGGAAAGAAATGGTTGGAATAATAACCCAACATCATTTCAGTTTTATTACACTGATGCTCATGTTGCAACACGATATAGAAAATGTTTATGGAAATTGTTTTACTTAGGACAATACTTCCATTTTAACAACTTCCCAGAAAAAAGTCCAACCTTAAATAACACTGCATGAAATGCCTTCAATAAAAAAATATAATTTAGATATTAATGATAGGATTATTGACAATGAAGAATTTCAAGAAAGATTGAATTCCGTCCTACATTATCCAACTTGACAGAAAATGTTGATACATTGGCTTTGTAGTGAAGAACATAAAAAAGTAATATAATAAAGTGTAAGGTGTGCCTTTCCGTAAAATATGGATGTTTTTCTAGAACTATTTCGGGAACTCTTTTCGAAGATAAAGACATTGTTTCCTAAATTAGATAAGCATGTTTTTGATATAGCTATATACGAGATGTACCACAAAATGAAATTGGTAAAATTTATTATACAAATTTACGATAAAATACGTTACCATAGTGTTACTTGGTTGCAAGCAGAAAATGTGAGGAAAGAACTGAATAGGAAGAATATATCAAAAATTATACTTTTTTTCCACATCATTAATATTATACCAATAAATTATGTTAAATATTTTTTCATTTATAGCGTGTACCAAAAAGTACCAGTAACTTAAAAATTGATAAAAAATCAACTTCATTAGTATACCTCTGATATTCTAAATCTGAGTTGTCCATTGGATGACAATGAAATACATATTCCCAATGGTTTTTTATGAGTGCGCGCGCGTGAGTAATGAATTTAGGAGTCTTGTGTAACCGACAAGACGAATCTTCAAGCTAAGGGCTGAGTCTCAATAGATTGCAGCATGGAAACAGCTTTACCAGGTGCAACACCTTGACAGGTACGCGACTCATCTACAGACAACTACGAGTTCCAATATCGAAAGCTATGACAAGAAATGTTTCGACCTTAGAGGCATTCAGGCATAATCCCACGGATATTAACATTTCTTTTCGATAGCCCATTACAGGTTTCTCGATAGGCACCAACTTTTATCAAGGGTAAATTCCATACTTCTGTGGACGACACGCTATATTCATAGCATTCACATTTAAATTCCCCAATGTTTTTACTTTGTGACAAAATATTTTTTAGGCATTAAATACTTGGAAATTGTTTGTTACTCTAACTTCAAAACTGCAAGGGAGAAGTGAATTGTGATTGTTATTTAGTCTCCATCATACCTACCCAATCTCTTGGAATGATAATCAAAGATAAAGATAAATTATCTTTGAAAAGAAATATTTTATCATGTGGAATACTGCATACAATTTAGTTCATGTCAAATAAATAATTCAGCGAATGGAGAAGTGAACTTTACAATAGCCACTAAAAATTATTCTTTTGAACAAGCCTTTCTTCCCGAAACCTTCGATATTTGATTCAGAAATTCCTCATAATTTCAGTTGCACTCCACTATTCAATTCGATCTCGAGTACACCCATCTTCAGAAAGTTCTCATGGCAAAAGTCAGTATGTTTCAGTTAATAGAGGTTATAAATTTCACTGAAACCCCCCCTGTCATGGCAGCGGTTTTACTACGCATGCCCATGTATGTACCATGCGGTACGTAGGGCCACAGAACTCATTGAACTAGAAGGCCAATACCGTTTCGCTGGAACGAGCCCTACTGTACGGCATGGTACACACATGGGCATGCGTAGTAAAACCGCTGCCATGACAGGGGGGGTTTCAGTGTAATTTATAACTTTCTGAAGATGGGTGTACTCGAGATCGAATTGAATAGTGGAGTGCAACTGAAATTATGATGAATTTCTGAATCAATATCCGTAAGGTTTCGGAAAAACTTATTTAAAGAATAATTTTTAGTGGCTATGTGAAGTTCACTCCATCTCTGATTATTTATTTGACATGAATTTTGTATACAGTATTTCACATGATAAAATATTTCATTTCAAAGATAATTTGGTTTTATTCTTTGATTATCATTTCACGAAATGGTAGGTATGATGAGACTGAATACAATCACAATTCACTGCAGTTTGAAGTTAAATTATTAGTGCCTGAAAATATTTTTTTCTCAAAGTTGAAATATTGGGAATTCAATATGTGAATGCTATGAATATACGTGTCTTCCAAAAGTATGAAATTATCCTTGATAAAGTTTATGCTATTGAAAATCTGTAATGAGCTATCGAGAAAAATGTTAAGTTTTCGTTACTGAGAAATTAGTTTTTTTAGAAAAGTCATCAAGAAACTTTGCTTGAGAGGGCGGTAGTGCGAAACTAGTATCCGTGGGATTATGCCTGAATGCCTCTAAGGTCGTATCCTTTCTTGTCAAAGCTTTCGATATTGGAACTCGGAGTAGCGTCCCTGGCAAGGTGTTGCACCTGGTAGAGCTGTTTCCATACTGCAATCTATTGAAACTCAGCCCTTAGCTTGGAGATTCGTCTTGTCGGTTAGAACAGACTCCTAAATTCATTACACACGCGCGTGCACTCATAAAAAACCATTGGGAATATTTCATTGTCATCCAATTGCCAACTCAGATTTAGAATATCAGAGGTATACTAATAAAGTTGATTTTTTAAGTTACTGGTACTTTTTGGTACACGCTATAAATAAAAAAATATTTAACATAATTTAATGGTATAATATCATTGATGTGAAAAAAAAGTTTAATTTTTTATAGATTCTTAATATTCAGTTCTTTCCTTACATTTTCTTCTTGCAACCAAGCAACACTATGGTAACATATTTTATCGTAAATTTGTATAATACATTTTACCAATTTCATTTTGTGGTACATCTCGTATATAGCTATATCAAAAACATGCTTATCTAATTTAGAAAACAATGTTTTTATCTTCGAAAAGAGTTCCCGAAATAGTTCTACAAAAACATCCATATTTTTTTCTTCTGCCATTATTTGCTTGATTTTTCTCTCTGTAAACATACAACACTTCACAACATCTGCAGGAGTCTTGATTAATCCAGAAAAAGAGGCAGTTCTGTATTTTCTATGTAATAATTTGAAGTAATCAAGATCTACACTAGCTTTCCTCTCTTCTTCCAGTACGAAAAGGCACACCTTGCACTTTATTACTTTTTTATGCTCTTCACTACAAAACCTGCAATGTATCAACATTTTCTGTCGAATTGGATAATGTAGGAAGGAATTCAATCTTCCTTTAAATCCTATCATTAATATATAAATTATATTTTTTAATTAAAAGCATTTCATGCAGTGTTATTTTAGGTTGGATTTTTTTCTGCTAAGTTGTTGAAATGGAAGTATTGTCCTAAGTAAAACAATTTCCATAAACATTTCCTATATCGTGTTGCAACATCAGCCTCAGTGTAATAAAACTGAAATGATGTTGGGTTATTATTCAGCCATTTCTTTCCCTAAAAAGTTAATCATTGTTATTGTAAAATACATTAGTACCTGGAATGTTAACATGTATTTCAACATTTTGATGTTTGTCAATGTACTCTTCACACATTCCAATAATTGAATTTATTGTGATGAAGAAATCCAAAATTATTTTTGTGTTTTTTGAAAAATGCAGTGGTTCACCATCAGTATGTTTGAGACTTTTCAAGTATCCTAAGGCATTTTCAAAAAAAGGATTCCAGAAATATTTGTTGTCTTCCTTTATTGGAACCTTGTAGAATTTGCCCAAAGGATTTCTAGAATTCAGTAGATCAAATATCCTATCAGTAACACAAATTAACAACGAAGACCGGCTCTGAATAAAAATGTCGTCAGACTAAATAACAGGTGTTGATGTAAACAGCGTTGCCAAATGAGTTTGTAGGAAATCATAATTCTTATTACGATTCCATCAGTTGTTAAGTGCTCCACTTAACTTGTATATTATCTCCTGAATACATATGACAGAAGAACTTAAGGATCCTGAGTAATCGATAGTCGGATCTTTTAATGGGAATATAATGTAATACATTACATCATAATACCATTATATTAAATTCTCGTACAAGTACATGAACTGGCAATGTTGTTGATGATATGCGCATGATTATGTGTGTACTATATATATATGTGGTTATGAATCATATCAATTTCTTCCACTTATTTTAGCCTTCTAGTTCTATGAGTTCTGTGCATAGGGCTCGTCCCAGCAAAACGGTATTGGCCTTCTAGTTCTATGAGTTCTGTGGTTTTTTCTAGGAATTATCATAAAGGGTGAAATAAACATACCTAGAAAGTTAAATGAGTGTGCAGTTACTATATTTGTATAGTTTCAAGCCATTGATAGTCTCCTGGAGTGACGTTTCAAAACCACCCTTTATGGACCTTCCTGTAATTAACTTTTCGCCGCAAAATTTCTGATTGCTGTACAGTTTCTCTTTTTTTTGTTGTGTTCAGTGCATAACATTATTTTTTGTTGTACTCAAAATCATGGATGGTGGTTTGTTTAATGCTGTGGCTGCGTTATGGGTGTAATTGTGGGATTTTATTCTATTTTCGAGATGTTGTTGTGTCTGTCCGATACTTTTTTGCAGGTAGGATCTTTGCAAGGGATTTGGTAGACGACGTGCTCTTTCTTATTTAGTGAGATTACAGGTTTTAATTTTTATGCAAGTGAATTTAGGGTTTTTTGACTTTTGTGTCCAATTTTTATTTTAGAGGGTTTTAATATATGGAATAGTTGTTCGGGAAGTCCTTTTATGTATGGAATGAATGGGTAGAATATATTCAGTGTTGGGTCTTTGGTGTTGTTGGTTTCATTGTAAAATTTATTGATTCGGTTTTTGAAAATAGAGTTTATGGGATAATATACTTTATGGGATAATTGTTTTTGATTAGTCCTTTTTTTTTTTGGTTTGGAATTGGGTCAGGTAAACCTATGATTTTCATTTTATTTTGGGATAGGGAATGGTTTGATTTAAAATTCAGGTATCTTTTTGACCAGGTTTCTTTTGTGTACCATTCCGTCTTGATGGTTTTATCGTTTGTATGTAATTTGAGGCCTGGAAAATTGTTTTGCTGATTCAGTTTCTGTAGTGAATTGAAGTTTGGGATGGTATGTATTCAATCGCTTTCGAGTGTGGTTGCATTTTTCTTTGGGGATTAGTAATATGCAGTCATCCACGTATCTGTAGCGATTGTTTGTCTTTCTAAGTATTCCATTACAAGTTGCGCAATGACGCTAGCGTTTCAAGAATCATTTTTATTCCTGCACCTTCCAATGTGAAACCAATCTTGATCATATTCTGAAGAGTTCAAACATAATAATATATCGTATCAAGAAAAATGTCGAATTTTGTTGTTTTCTGAAAGTGGCAGATTCCACCAAATATTACGAACATGAAAAAATATATCTAACATTTATTTTCTTCAGCCTTTGTATGTTAATTTATATTGCATATCTAGGTAGCAGTACCAAAGGATACTTTCATTGCAAACATTCATTCCTTCGCAAAATGATTTGTTAAATGAAAAAATCCTTGTATGGATTGAATATTTTGAGAGCGGCATCTGGAAATTTCCTTTATTTTAACTATAGCGTTCTGGAAGTATCCACTCAAAAAAATCATAAATCTATTTCTAACATTTTAACAAATGAGTTAAAAAAAATTGTAGTTTGAAATAACCTAAAAACATGATTTTCTTTCAAAAATGGAAAACATATTTTTGATGCGAATATTCAATTATAAAAAGAAGCATGGGTGTTCGTTACCTATATTGTAATTACTTTAACTTTGCAGTAAGCAGTCGAAAGTTTGAAACAATTAATGTCGAGTAGTAGCACAAGCATTTATTTACATTTAGGTTGTTACATGAAAATGATTATTTACCTTATAGGTCATGTTGTAATGAAACAATATTTCCAAGTTTTGCATTTTTTTAGTCTTAAAATTGATATTATGAGCAAGAGCTCGTAATGTCCTTTGTTTGTTTTCTAGACAACTCCATGATCTACAGGGTAGTTTTGGGCGGAACGCCTAATATATGAAGTAGGTATGACTTGTTTCTTATCACTTGAAACGTTCATTGACGGTGGAACTCTCAATATAAGGACTCTGACTCTGCTTGAACACGTGAAATGATAATTGATCATTTGTCTTTGGATCTCTATACGTGTGCAATATTTCAAGTTATTGCGACGTCCTCAAGTGGTATAAATTGGGTTACAAGATTAGATTTCATAAAAAATTTCAGGTCAAGCTAATAGAAAGCGGGTGTTTATTGGTAATATATCAATAGGCAATTTTCACATGTTTCCCCTCTCTTATTGGTTGAAATGTACCTATTTCTGCGAAATCTCATATAAAGTTTTCAGAATCCTCGGAAAATCCTTTTAAACGTTGGGTTTCAAAGGTGACAACGTTTCACTTGGAAAAACTCGTTTCAACTTCAACTTCAAGAACTCTTATATCTACAGAAAAATGAATATGCCATATATAACTGACTTATGAGCCAGTTGTCACCTCCACAAATTTGAATAAAAGTATATCAGGATATACATGCTGTTACAAATTCGCTTCTTATCACAAGGACAATTTTAGGAGCATTTTTATTCCTGCATCCACCTATGTGAACTATAGTGAGGCAATCGAATCGGAGAATTCCATATCACCACCTAATTCTTAATTTTTCATTAAAAAGTAACTGCTCTCTTGATCCAGTGATTAACCATATTCTGAAAAGAACAGTACAATATTTCATGATGATATATCGTATGAACTGTAACGTCGGAAAAAAACGAAAACTCTAATATAGTTATAGTAAGAAAACGAAAATATTATCGTAAATAATTTTGGGACATTTTATTAAGGAAGGAATTTTGCAATTTTGACCAAATACAATCGATACTGTATCTCTTACCGTTTCTGAGATCCCTGTGGAAAGAACTGACTTTGAAACAGCCTTTATTATGCTATCTCACTCAAATGCCACGATCTCTAAAATTGTATTTTTCAAAACAACAATTCGGATCTGCTTGGATATTCATTGATGAATTGCAATGAAATAAGTGAAGTTATCAAATGACATTTTACCTTTGTTACTTTATATTTCAAATGGAGGAGCGGAATCATAGAATACTTTCACTACAACATTTAATCCATTGCTGAATAATTTGTCAAATTAAAAATGCCTAGTATAGATTTGAGGTTTATATTTTCCACGGAAGCGTTTCAAAAGATTGCTTGAAAAATATGAACTGAATGAAATGATCTGAATTTCCAATAAAAAAGTGTTACGGATATTCTCAAAAATCTGCACCAAATTATCATTAAACCTGAGTAATGTAATTGAATGCACCGAAACTTTTCTTTAGTTCTCAATATATCATTGAAATCCGAATATTGTTCTCAGATACTGCTAATATAAGAACAAAGGAATGGCAATCTATCAGTCTTAATCTTCAGTTCACTCGAAATGTAATATACAATAACTTGATACTGGAGACCAACTCACGTTGTGTCCTCTGAAATGCGGCAACGTTGTTGGAGGTGTCACAACGGGACACCTATCAGAAGTATATAACTGAACACAGTAAATCTCGCACCATTTAGAAATTCAATTAAGAATATCCTTTTCAAAAAGGCATATTACAACCTTCAGGAATTCTATAGTGACAACCTTAGTTAGATCATTATGTATGACTAGCACTGTACACCCATTTATTTATTTTATTATATTTTTATTCGTCTGACTACTGAATGTAGTTTATATATCGTATAAATGTAATTTTTAATTGTTGCGTATTGTTAAAATTTTAACGTGTAGTATGACAATCAACTAATAATATTTTACCATGCTTTGGAAGTGTTATTAGTTGTGTTTGTATATGTGATGTATATATTTGTATTTATGAGTAAGTATTTTTATTATTATTCATTAATAATTGTTCAATTGTTTATGTCCCTTTCACAAAGCTTTGTCAACAAGAAACTATCTTAGACAATGAAGTATATTTTGATTGGTTGATTGAATATGATGAGGACTTACGCCTCCATTCCTACAAGAATTAGAAAAAAATCACTTACTTGTTGGCATTCTAAGATAAAATTGTACCTACACATCTTAATCGAAAAACAATTCATAACCTCATAGGGGATTAGAAGTCACTTATACAGATTTGGAAATGAAATCACAGACTATAGGATGGGTTAGAATGAGCGCACTCGAGCCAGTGGACCAGCACAAGTATTCAACTAGACCACTAGATATTTCCCCTTCCTACTGTTCGCCTCCAGCGATAGTGAGTTCAGCCGCCTTCATCTTTTCTCAATCGTTATGGGCTTACCTTACATTCGTAAGTTTGAAGGTTGTAGACGCTGTGGTAACTTGATTATCCCAGTTTCGGACGTCCATAGTCTTAATTTATATGAAAAGGTTTTCACGACGTTTTGAATACTTGTATCTGCAATCGTCTTCAGGTGAATTATTCACCTGAAGACGATTGCAGATACAAGCATTCGAAACGTCGTGAAAATCTTTTGAAATACATTAAAACGACGGGCGTCCGAAACGAGAGTAATCAAGTTACATTCGTAACTTTCAATATTATGATCGCGATTAAGACTGAAAGCTGCAACGTAAATTGTACTATGTCCCGGGACGCGACAGTAGGAATAGGAAACATTTTACAGTGGTCTAGTTCACTTGATTATCAATCGCGTATATCTGTTATATTTTGTGCTGGTCCACTGGCTCGACTAAGGTTCGTTCTAATCCATTGTAAATCCTATAATCCGCGATTTTATTCCCCAATTTGTATACCCGTACGAAAGTCTAAAGAAATCTCTAAATGGTGTCTGAATTTCATCTATAGCACAATATCCTCTGCGATTCATTCCACTTAACATTTGATTCAAACAACCAAAATATCAGATAGTCTGCATTGAAAGAAATCTGCCACGCAGAAATATGGAATCTGACACATTTCAATTAAGTATTCACCAATAATTTTTTTGTAATTTCCTCATGAAAGAAGGGAACATCTTGAAATTTTGTTGATTCACAATTCGAGTGTAAGCCATGGGAGAATTAATATTATGTAGTCCTAGAAAATGTAGAATGTACAACTAGCATGAAATGCCAATTTCTCACTCGTATGAATTGCGGCTCTCACCTTCGACTCATGTAGCATTTTTCATATTCGTGTGACATGTACATTGTTTATCATTTCGAACCCGTTGTACAATATAATATCAAGATATTGTCAAAGTCTGAAATTAAGTTTTAATATGTTAGATATGATTAATTTATATGTTAAATTGTCAAAGTTTAATAAATTGATAGGATTTAGAACACAATAATGATAATAATACAATTACTGATTATGATGCCAAATATTGCTGAATAATGTAAAATATTGAGTAATACAATCTAGAATCTACTACATGAACATTGTGTAGAAAACAGGAAATCAATAAAAACTAATTAATTCGATTGTTTTTAATGAAAATAAACTGAAATATAATAAAAAAGGTTTTTTTTGTGCGGGGTATTTTTGTTATTCATCGAGAAGTAATGTGAAGAGGATAATGGAAAACATGGTCAATTATCTTTTGTATCCCTATGGATAATCATAACTCTCTCACATATATAGACGAACCACCATTTATCTTCATGGCAGTAAGGAATGTCGGGAATATACAAGGGTTATACGAAACATTAGGAGTGAGTATTCAGAAGCGGATCCAATTGTAGTATGTACAATTGGAAAATGTTTTTGTTTGACCATCTGCCTGGAAGTTGGAGTTTACATACTTCAAATAATTATATATCAAATTGATGTTTTTTCATCCACACTTTGTGTATATTGGAGTAACATATAATCAGGCCGGTATGAAGTAAGGTAATGTATAAGAATAATCGGGAGTTCGGAGAGTTTTGGTAGGGCATACTTAATCCATAGCGTATTGTCTCCATCACAATTTTTTTTAAATTACTCCAAATACATTCTTGTACATCATATTTGAATTCGATGGATTCGATTGTGAGAAGGTATAGAAAATATATGGATTTTTTCCCATGTTCAGGCTTCATGGACAAAATCAAATTTGATATTCGTGAGAACATGATGAAAGCTACATCAAAAGAGAGGTTATAACAAATGATAATATTTCATGAAACATTGTAAAAGAGGAAAAAGAGATGTTGTTGTGGATTGCTTTCCTATTTCGCAAATTGAAATTGCAGCGGAAATATCCTTCAAAACATCTCTACATTTTGTGTTGCATAGTATGAAGGCAGTCCGCTATTAACCACTGCAGGTATCCTCCCCTGGTTAGCCCACCGAATTTTTTTCCGATTTGAAGATAGACTTCTGTGACATCTATGGTTTGAATGCAATCATAAATGCAACGACAAAGGCTCAGGTCAACTTGTCAATGTTTTTCACAACTCATGCTCTACTCTGGCTTCTTCCACAACTCTCATTTCAGATTCAAAGGAGGAGTTTGTCTGTTTTCGCAGGACAATTTTTCATGTCATCAAGAAAAAACCATAGCCAAGAGAATTCAAAGTGACATTCCATAAAGAAACCAAATTAATCTGCTGCATTTACCTGTCTCCAAATGACTAATCCTACGGCGAATTATTTGAGTATCTCTCACTCAAATTGGACTGGGGAATCTTAGGAGTTTTCAATGTTCATAATGAAGCTTGCCTCACGTTCTCGAACAGAACAGACTACTCCGAACGCAAAGATAAGGCATCCGCGATAGCCTTCAATTTTCAAAATTTTATGAAAGAATCCACCAGTATTCCAGTTATCAACAGCCATTGTATTCTCGATCGGTTTCTTACCAGTATAGTTCTGTATGTGCTGCTTGGGAACTCCGACAAAAACTGATTCGTATTTCTTCTCTTTTTCTCCAGAACTAGAGAAAGCATCGCTATGGACCCATTTGGCACTCCAACTATGACTGGGATTATTTGAGAATGTTTTTTGCATAATTGCTTTTCCATCGAGTTCAATTCAATACGTATGACCCTTCTCAGTGCTCTGAGTCTCAGATAATTATCTCGCTGCGAATGGAAACCAAGATCCTAGCCCACGAAAAATATTTTTTGAGATTAGTAATGATTGGGAGATGTAATGACAACACAGAGAACTTTTTATCACCCGCCACGAGATCTATGCTTGAAGACATGTATGTCGAAGCAAAAACCTCATGCAACAAGGCAATCAACTCATCAAAAGAGGTGCAGAATGATGCAAATTAGCAGAATGCCGGACCGGGTCTCGTTCATTCTGATCATTCGCGAAAGCAATAGGAAGAAATTCCACCACCAATCACCTTTTTTCTCTCACCAAAAGTGATGCCAGTAATGGAACAATCACTAGTACACCCTAAGAAAAACCTAAATGTTCGTCGAAAGTTTTCATCTAGATGAGGGAGAGCATTAATCACCACTGATAGCCAAATACGTGAAGTCTTATTTCGCCAACAAAATAATCGACGCATCCTTTTCAATTTGGAGACTAATAAAGTTATAGAACCTGGCGGAAATTCACCAATGATACCCAAACACTTACTCCAGATCTGTGTCGACACTTCATCTTGTCGTACCATGGCAAAAATTTTCGATCCGACTCATAAGCAGTTTGGGTATAGCCCACATGCAAAAAAGGGATGCGAACTCCTCCTGAAAACTATATGCCTGCTGCCCAATTGCCTCCCATCTCCGAGTGATGACAGGGGCCGTTAATCTTGAGCTTGTGCAATTTCAGGTATCATCAATGATAAGCCATATATATCACGTGGGATATGTATGGCATGCTTCATTTTTTTTGCTCTGAATATACCATTTATTTGCGGTTCTCTCGTTCGTGTCAATCAAATACCCTTTGACAACAGTTCTTCCTTTTACAGACAGAACGTAATTTGGTTTAAATAATTCTCGAATTAATAGTTAAACAACATATATAATTATTAGTTATTTATTTTCGAAGTGATATTGAGACAGAAATCCAAGTCGTGCTTTCGTTCAATAACGAGGGAACTTTTGTATTTTCAGAAATGTTTCGGTACTGAATTTTCATCTTTTTGATATCAATATTGAATTCCATAGTTAAATCGAACCGACAGGAAACCAATTTGGTTAAACTTTTTTATCGATTTGATTCAGATATCAGAAATATTAGGAAGCGTTTAGAGAGATTTGAATCCTTCTCCAAGTTTTGATCGTACAGTTTAAGGATTATACAAAAATAGAAATGCTGTTTGTATTTTCCAATGAAAATATGTCTCATTTTTTCTGAGACATGGTTCGTAAGCTTGGTTGATAGCAGTTTCAGAATCAATAAATAAATTCTGATTTCTACCTTTTCGACTGACGGCGCTATAGGTTTTTTAAGAACGCAACAACTTAAATTATACCTACCATGTCTTTCTTCACTTGGAATGTAGCCTTGAGCATAGAGTGAATTCTCCACTAGTGGAAACTTTTGCAGAACTCCACTCATCCGAAATAACAACAGAATACCACAAGAGAGTGAGAATAAAGTGAAAATAATTCGACAGATTTTCGAAAACTTGTTGCCAAATAGCAACAAGTTTAAAAAAGAAATCTGGATAATTATTTTCTACTTTATCGAACTCTCGTGTGGTATTCTGTGGATTATTTTTTGAATTTACGATCACAAACACACTTCCTCGCAAAATGATAATGAACTTAACCGGTTTCGATTCATCTCTCACTTTTCATGCGAATTGATGACAGACGTCAAATTAAAAATATATGTTGGCAAAAAATGAAAACTGAGTACCTCAAATTATTCACGCGGAAATTTTCTAGGTAGATTATTCTCAAAGAGAGTAAACGTTATGTGAATAGGAGGTCCTAATACGCTCTAGCCAATTAGAATCTTGTAGCATTAACCCGTCATAGTGACGTACATGGACATGAATACAGGTGGCCCACGTAACATACAGAGTGGTCCAATATACATTCAAGAGCCTGTAACTCTCAGATACTAGAGGCGGAGTGCGTTAGTCCGCCACTGTCCAGAGAGAATGGTGGCCATGACATGTCCAAATACGTCGCTATGACTCACACATTATCTGTCATCAAAGAGAGTAAACGTTATAGGAGAGTCTATTCCCCATAAGACAATGGTGACACTAATATAAAGAGCTGAAAGATCATTTGTGAGTCATAGTGACGTATATGGTAATGTCATGGCCACCATTCACTCTGGACAGTGGCGGACTAGCACATTCCGCACTCTGGTATCTGAGAGTTACAGGCTCTTGAATGTATATTGGACCACTCTGTATGTTACATGGGCTACCTGTACTCATGTCCAAGTACGTCACTATGATGCGTTAATGCTACAAGACTCTGATTGGCTAGAGCTTATTAGTGCCTCTTATTCAGTTTACTCTCTTTGATCTTTCATCTCTTTCTATTAGTGTCACCATTGTCTTATGGGGAATTGGGAATTCAAAATTAGATGCCAGCGCCAGAGTGGCAAGAATTCAAACCAGACATACTTACATTGTTTGTCTGTTTTCTCAGACGTTATACACTTGTGTTTGGAGTTTTTCTGAAAATATTTCCATTTGGTATAATTTTCCAGGTTATTTTGGGTAGTATTATTCATTTCAAGACTCTAGTGAAGTGGTGTATTTAAATCTTAAGACAATATCATTTGCGAAAACTCTCTTTGAAGGAGACAGAGTATGCTCTAAATTGCTTGCAAAAAAAATCTTTTTCGAAGTTTCTGGACAGCTTAGTAAATTCATCGGGAATTATTATGAATTATTTTGAAGAAATGTTACACATTATTATTTGTGAATGTTCGAATTGAAAATAAAACTAACAAAAACATTTTTTTTTTCATTAAATAAACAAGATGGTGTGAAAATGTGTCCTTATCACCTAGATACACATATATAGTCACTCTTTTTCCATACTGTATGAATAATCTTCGGTATGTAAAATAATATCTCTTTTTTCTCTACTTAATTCTTTTTTTTTCTCTCAACTTCCTTCGAAGGTTCTGTCTATCACTTTTTTTCCTGGCAACACATGATACAGGAATATTTTGGGAAGGAACTGTATTCTTCTTCAAGATCCCAAGAGCCCGTCGTCTGTCTATAGACTCACTCAATCCTAGATTAGTCTGCACCAGTAGGTTACATTCATTTTCTCACAGAGAATGATAAAAACTCATTCCAGTACAACAGAATCGTTTTGTCCAAGAGTCACATTGAGGTACACAACAATAATGATTTGAACTAGAATCACTCATTGCTTCACTCGAGGACGTACAATACTCAACAGAATATTCACCAGGTAAACCAGAATTTCATTGAATGTCAACAATCACAAGAGATTCGACAAGTTTTAAGTGTATAATGGCTTAAATCATATGAACATTAATGTTTCGAAAAGTAAACAATGTGTCCTTATCACCTAGTTATACATATATAGTCACTTTTTTCCATACTATATGATTAATTTCCGGTATGTTGAATAATATCTCTTTTTTCTCTTCGTAACTCTCTTTTCTTTCCTCACAACTCTCTTTGAAGGTTCTCTTTTTTCACTTTTATCTTAGCTACAGACGATAAGGAGGATTTTGGGAAGGGACTGGATTCTTCTTCAAGAGCCCTTCTATAAACTCGCTCAATTCTAGATTGGTCTGCACCATAACGTTACGTTCATTTTCTCATAGAAAATGATGTAAACTTATTCTAATAAGGATTTGAACTTGAATCACTCATTTTTTCACTCGAGTTCAAACAATAGTCAACAGGTAAACAAGAATTTCATTAAATGTTCACAATCACAAGAGATTCTACAAGTTTTAGGTATACAATGGCTAAAATCATATTATAAACATTAATGTTTAGAAAAGTAAACAATGTATCGATGTAAGTATGTATAGTTTCAAAAATCGACACCAGAGGGAGTATCCCTTATTTTGAATTCCCAATAGACTCTCCTACTCAGATAACGTTTACTCTCTTCGGATTATTCTCACCAAAATAATGTTTTATTGGCCAAAATGTACATGAATGATTCGACTTGGAAGTTTTCATTGGTTTCTAGAAATGTCAAAAAATAATATGTATAATTTTCAACCTTCTTAATTTAATACTATGAATTTGTTATACTGCACTTCATATTTCACATTTTTGCTGTTATATATTCAGGGCAGTGATATTCGCTCATTCCAGTACATCTGGTAAACTATTGAGAAATTCAGTATCCTTTCCATTACTTTTTGATAACATTTCGTCCAACAATAATTTTTTCAGGAATAATGGCGACTGTAACAATAATGTAGAAGAGAATTGACGGAATTTTTGAATTCCAGAAAAAGATATCTTCGGGCAGGGATCGAACCCGCGTCCTTACGATTTCCAGTCAAGTGCTCTCCCAACTGAGCTACCGAAGACTTAGGTTCGCAACTGCGATCGGGATATTGCTTTCTAGAATTTAATGTTAGTGTGTTAGGAAAGTTATGTGGTCGGAGGGAAACTCATTCGCTATTAAATCATCATCAAGATCCAATTTAACATTCACCTAGCGCGTCGTCGACAATTTGCGATTTTCAGCAGGGGTCAATGCCGAATTCTAAAATTGAGAAGGGAAATTGGTGTCAGTGATATATAATGTAGAAGAGAATTGGCGGCGGGCAGACAAGAATTTTCAAATTCTACAGAAAGATATCTTCTGGCAAGAATCGAATCCACATCCTCATGATTACCAGTCAAGTGTTCTCCTAACTGAGCTACCGAAGACTTAGGTTCACAACTGCGATCGGGATATCGCTTTCTAGAATTGGAGGTTAGTGTATTAGGAAAGATATGAGGTGAAAGGGAAACTCATTCGCTATCAAATGATTATCAAGATCCAATTTACCTTTCTCCTAGCGTCGTCAACAATTTGCGATTTTCAGCAGAGGTCAGGTGTGGATCTCCGACCATTGAACAATTAAGGCGAATTTGAACATTAAGAAGGGAAATTGGTGTCTGTGATATATAATGTAGAAGAGAATAGGCGGCGTGCAGACAAGAATTTTTGAATTCTAGAAAAAAAACTGGCTGGGATCGAACCAGCTTTCTCATGATTACCAGTCAAGTGCTCTCCTAACTGAGCTACCAAAGACTTAGGTTCGCAACTGCGATCAGGATATCGTTTTCTAGAATTTTAATGTGTTAGGAAAGTTATGAGGTGAAAGGGAAACTCATTCGCTATGAAATGATCATCAAGATCCAATTTACCTTTCACCTAAGCGAACCTCAGTTGGGAGAGCACTTGACTGGTAATCATGAGGACGCGGGTTCGATTCCTGTCCGAAGATATCTTTTTCTAGAATAAAAAAATTCTTGTCTTCACGCCGCCAATTCTCTTCTACATTACATATCACATACACCAATTTCCCTACTTAATGTAACAATAATGTTTGTTGGTATATCTCTATGATAACGTTAATGAAGAAAAGAATTGAAATGCTTTGTTTTGCACTCAATTATTGAATTCCCAAATAACGGGAATTAAGGTTAAACAAATTGTCAAAATATTAATTCTGAATTTTCAATTATGTATTTAAATTACAAAGTATATTTTCAAATTATAAAGTTCTATAATCGGCACTGAACCAGTTTGACCTCTAAATGCACGAATAACTTTTGAAACTGCTATCTGAGTTGCCTTACAAACACTCAAAAGTTTTGAAGAAAACTTTGACTCTTCAAACAAGGCGTTGAAAAATGAAAATGTCGGGAATTGAAAAAATTCTCAGTGCGTTACTGAATGTGAAAGTTTACTTCAATTTGTATACTATTCATGGATCATGTATGTTTGATAATGATAATAGTAAACAGGCAACTTTCTTGGCCACATTTCAGAGGATATTTTTCTCTTTTTGACGTAAAACCAATTACGGAGATATATCAGAAAAAAAACGAATTAATTCAGGATTAAGATAACGTGGAAATGAAGGCAGACGATAATTTGGTCAGAGAGATGAAATTATTTGCATGAACAAATCTCAATAGGAATAAAAAATATAATTCAACGAAGTGAAGAAACATATTCAAAAAGGAAACATTCTCAATTGAATGTTGAATAGAAATATTTTTCTGTGGATTGATAAATCCACGATAAAAATGGAGTTATTCTGGGGAATATCAAACCGAAAACAACTTCTTCCTCGGCTAAACCCACGCTGGACATTGAACTACATCTGATACATATTTCGAAAGGACCCAACTCAATAATAGGAAAGTGAAAATTTGTTTTTCTATTCCAGTCTTGATCAAGAACCCATATAGATGAATGAGATGAAGTTCATCTTTGAGTCGCAGATGATTCCACATCTGATTTTATGAACATTTTCAAACAATCAATGTAGAAGAATTACTTGACATTTAATCCATTTCATAATCATCAAATAACAGTTGATGTCCAAAATTTTTTTTGTCTCTGCAAAACCATAATGTTCACTTTAACTTCTACAATTCATAGTTGTTCTATTTTAATTTCACTTGCTCACTATTCTCTCGTCAGAACTACCCCACCATATATTGTAGCAGGGCCAAAAAGGCTGTTCAGCCTCTCAGTATCACGACCAATAAGATTTTTTCTACATTACTCTTTATCTATTCAAGACCCGGGATCCTGAGACTTCTTGCAGAGTGAGTTAGTTACCTGGAAAAAAGTTCCCAATATCTGAGGGCATCAGTGAAACCCCTTCAAGAAACTTGAGCATTACGCAGAACAGCGCTTGGCAGGTGTTCTGCAGATTCAGCGGAATTGTTGCAGTAAAGGCACACTTCACTGTCTGATATGTCCATGTTTTTGAGGTGGTACCTCGAAAGACAGTGTCCGATGAGTAGTTCTGTTACCAGTTTCAAATATTTCTTATCCAACTCGAGAAGCTATTTAGCTTTCTCTGGCATTGGGCTCAGACCTTTTCGCTTGTCTTTCTCCTGGAACCTTATTTCAGTCAGTTTTGATTTGATCAACTTCTCAGCATCGAAACTCTTTCTTCCAGAAAGTCTAAGGAAGAGACGACCCTACTATATATCGGATTCTTTGAATTCTGAATCCTTGTAATAATAAATTCTTACTGTGAATTTCCTTAAAACACTTCTTCACTTTCGGATGGGGGATTCAAACACCCCGCGAAGTTTAATTAAACTACAAAAGTTTAATTGAACTTGTGATCGATGCAATGAGATACAGGGCATATTTTGGATTATTTAACAAATATAATGAACATTTCGAGGAAACTGCAGACCGAATGATAGTGAACTGCACCTTTATAAAAATTTCTGAGAACGTGGTTCAATTATATTCGTTTCCAACTTCAGAATATAAATAGAACATCGTGAAATCAGTTAAATATTTAATATAACATTGAACAAATGCAGAAAAAATCAGAGTAGGGATTCAAATTGAACAAAATCTATTCAGACATACAACTGTATATGATAGATTTTTTTTTCGACAAGAAACTTTAGAATGACTATGAAACAATAAAGGAAAAAAACTTATACAATTTGAAAATCTTGGGGAACCGAATATTACTCTAATTTGCAACCAGAAAGAATAGTTCGTATGGAATAGTGTCGTTATAGTGAAATCGCCATATTGCTCTTTGATGCGACAGATATACGAGTGAGTGAATATTTTGATTTAAAGTTCTATTCTTCAAAAATCCCAGTGTTAAAAGTTGGGAAAAAGTGAATTGAAAAATATTTTTTAGAATATTTGTTTTTGATTTCGATATCTAATATAGTTTTTTCAATTTGAATTCCATTTCTCGATGGAGAAGTAGGAAACCGAAAATGACTCCCAATATACTTCCAATAAAAACCAATTTCACTTCATTCAGGATAGGTTGTTCTATACTGCTTCCAATATATAATACCACACTCGATTGCAAACTTTAACTTGTCGGTATGTTGTTTTTTTATTCGGATTAGAACCTTATTTTTGGTATACCTCCAAATAAGGCAACTTCATGATAGTGATTCAACCCCCCATTTTTTTATAATTACGTACTAGAAGACTAAGATCCAACAAATACAAACTTTTAACAAAAAATTAAACCGACGAAAAAATCAACTGAAAAGCAAAAAATTAAATAAACCTTCTTAGTCTGAATGATAATTGAGCTCCTAAACTAATGTAAGTAACTGATTTTGAGTCGGCGCCAAACAAACAATTATCGAAGATCATTATCTATGAAAGAAGTCATCAAAACGCAGCCGTGCATCTCGCTGCCATCATTTTACGCTTCACCTAATTCAATTGCTAGTTTGTTTGGCGCCGACTCAAAATCAGAAGGTTTATTTATTTTTGCTTTTCAGTTGATTTTTCGTCGGTTTAATTTTCGTTAAAAGTTTTATTTTACTTTTCAGTTCCGTATTTCGTTGGTTTAATTTTTTGTTAAAAGTTTTAATTTTTCAATTTTTTGTGGCTAAAATCTACCAATTACTATCTACTTGTTTTTTGATTATTTCCAAAATACTTACTTACCCACCTTACTTCAACTATCACCAGTTAAATAATATGATTATCTACTTTTACTATTTGTTGTAATATAAATTATTTTCGTTGTTCTGGTTAGTTTATTTCATTACTTTGTATATCATTCCATCTTCTCATAAAATATACTGATTTTGACGAAACAAGAATAATGTCAGTAGCGATCTGTCATTGTCAACTACGTATGTGTGTGCCAATGTTCATTAGTGAAAAATCAATTATCCCCTATTTTTCCACACGTAAGGGTGGCTAACTCCTTTCGAAATCCAAATATAAGGTATACCCTATCTATTAAAAAAAGAATCATCCAAATCGAAGAACCCAGTACAAAGTTATGCCTGATAGAATCGGTTAACGGACCAGAATTCAGAGGGTGCGTGATCAATATCCTTCATTTCGCTACCCTTAGGGGTGGATCTCATCTTTTAAATTCAAATGGGACCAAATTCGAAGTACACCCTATCCACTGAAAAAAGAGTTATCGGAATCGGATGCCTCAGTAAAAAGTTATGCGTGATCATACATAAAAAAATATGATGGAAAAACATAAAATATACGGGTCGAATAGAGAACCTCCTCCTTTTTGGTTTCGTCGGTTAAAAAAAAGGAGAAGTTCCAACTGCAAACTCGATTAGAAGTACTGCTTCAGACAGTTAATTTTCGTGAAATCAGCTGGGACGAATACCAATAAAGCAAATCAATCCATGAATGGTCTCATGGCAAAGTAATATAATAGTTCCACATGAAACTTGGAAGCTTCCATAATATATTAAAAAACTGAATTTGATAATATAAAGAAAATAATAGACATTAATGTGCAGGGGGCAAAGGATACGTCATACTAATCAGTTGGGTATGTTACAATTGCCGATAGTGTATCGGAATTCAAAGAAATATTTGGGACAGTAATGAGACCTGAATCAACATATGACCTTGACCATGTATCAGCTTCTGCAGAAAATCTGGAGGAATCATGATTGATTATCAAATTAGATATATCCATATTATCAAATGTGATGAAGTTATCACAAGTATCACTATAAAATTATCTCAATGGAGGTCACCACAACAAAAACTTTCAAATGAATGAGAAAGTATGAAGAACAAATGGAAAAAAAATACGAAACAAATATTGACATGTAATTGAATTGATAAAGAAATTAATGACGGCAAATATGAAATGGATATGATTCTGGAAGAAAGGGCGTATCCTCAGTATCTTAATGGTTAACGTGTAATTGTGAAATACCAAAAATGTGGACAGAGTAAACCGATATTTCTGAAAAATAATATCAAGAGGCAATATAGGCTTGAATCATTTCGCATTCGTAAGAAACTTAACTCTTGTACTTTTTTCTGAAAAACAGTTCTGAAAAATAAAAATATGTCTTATTTCTCGTGGAACCACTCTCCTATTTATTGACGTAGAATTATAAATAATACCCAACGTTAGAGAAAAGTCATCATTAGTGACATATAGGTACTAAATAATTATTATATTTTCACATATATATATATATATATGTATATATATATCTATATATATATATATATATATATATATATATTTATATATATAAATATATATATATATATATATATATATATATATATATATATATATATATATATATATATATATATATATATATATATATATATATATATATATATATATATATATATATATATATATAAATGCTACTTATGTTGGCTTCTCTTATAGTATTGGTTATTTTTTATAATTCTACGTCGATAAATGAATAATATGTTCTAATTTTATTACTGGTGTCTTCAGATCATAACAATTTTTTTACAGGTTTTACAATTATTTTGATTATATTTAGTCTTTTTGGGACAATATAAACTATAAATGAGGAACTGTTTATTTTATTGATTTCTCTGGTTAATGTTTTTCGAATGGGTAGTACTCGAGTTTTTCTTTCTATTCTGTCAAAAATGTGGGATAATGACCAATTTTAAATTTGTGATAGAGAAGGATGGCTGAAAGGAATGTCATATGTCTGTTTCAGGTCAATGAACTTTTTCAGTAAATTCACGGTATTTGCGGTAATATTTTGATTTGGTAGGGAGACATATGATCTTAAATTCTCGAAAACTCTTCCGGTCCTACATTTTAGTTTTTCCCATCATCTTCCGATGTAATGATTACTTGATTTTAGTAAATATTGATTGTTTGTTTGGATATTGCAATTGGGAATTGGGAATTTCGAGAGGTACTATTTAGATATCTGATATTGTAATGATTTTTTGTTTTGTGATATTTTTCTGTATATCCCCATTAGTGGTGCTAGGTTCAAGAGTTCCTTCAAGAACGATTTCGTATAATGGGAAAATTTCATTCGGGGTATTCAAAAATTGATTCACGAATTCCTCATAATTGCTGAGATTATTTTGAATTGATTCAGCGTTCAAGTCACTATCGTAAGGATACTTATGAAAAGCATCAGAGGCTTGGTTGGACATTTCTCTTTATATTTATTCTATTATATCGAACTCATTGAGTTTGAGATACCATCGAACCAATCGGGATTTTTTAAGAAAGAAGCCATTGAAGTGGTTTGTGTTCCGAACTCCAAACGATGGCCAGGAGTTCCTTCACGATCGATGGATAGTTCAGCCGGATTCAAGGTATGACAAGCATAGCATACGGATGGTAATTTTTTAACAAAACTGAACGTTTAGCGAAATTTGAAGAGTTCAAGTTATTTTCCGAAATCGATATATGCTAATACGGATTCTAGAATCAATATCGATTTGAATGTATCGAATCATTCTTCAAATTCCCGAGTGAGTTCAACCCTTTTTGTTTTCGTTTGCAAACAGTTGGTCATTGGTTATTTTCAATAATATTCCAATAGGTAAACCTAAGAACGACTTCATTTCCTTTTGAGTTTTCGAGATTGGAAATTTTTTAATGTCGAAAATTTTCTTTGGATTTGATTATTATGTGTCCTTAAATTTCGTTTTCAGAGAAATTCAAGATTTTGTATTTTCTGGCCGGCTTATTTAGAAATTTTAATGTCAATTTTGTGAGTATCTGTTGGGATCGGTGACGAAATGAATTGAATATATTTTAAAGATTGATTTTTCGAATTTGTGTACAGGATGAGTTAGATTGTACCTTTGAATGTTAAAATTGCTTATATCTAAAATGGTCAATGTTTTCTATTGTGAATTAATTGGAAATAAAAAACAGAAATAGGTGCTTACATAAATTTTAAAGCAATTTCTATGTGATTGCCAACATTTTTATATATTAAAATTCATATTGATTAACACAGTTAATCCTGGTACAAAGTAATCACAAGAAAAACTTCATTTTCATCGTGGATTTTTCAATTCACAGAAAAATATTTCTATTCATTTTTCAATTGAGAATGTTTTCCCTTTCAATATGAAATATTCTGTTTTTATATAGATCAGACCTACATTGCTTCTGCTCCAGACGATATTGCGATAATATTATTCACGGAGGTGGTTTATTAACCCCCGATTCATCTCATAAATCCACAAACCCTGATAAAATACATATTTCAATTCTCATTTTCCAGTTTATGACGATATTATCAATCATTGGGGTATATTTAACGGGAGGTTATTCCCCAAGGAACTCAGGGAATGTAATATGACTGGAAAAATGAAATAAAATAGACATATTTGAGAGTTTTGAGAAAAATCAAGAATTCTCAATGTATGAATCAAATTCAAACTTCAAAATGACCATATCTTCATCCAGAATTTGATGAAGCGGATATTGGAATTGATTATACTCAAAAGTTATTTTTTACACCTTGAGGGCTCATTGAAAAAGGGACAACCAATGCTGTTTTGAATATGTGCTTTCCAACTATCGATATTATTTCTGGTAAAAATTGTATCACATATTGAGTCGCAACATTTTTTTGTATAACTTTCTGTTATTTCATGCATGGTGTTTTGTATAGAAACTATTCATTTCACATCACATGCTGGAATGAATTTCTCAGCCATATTTACCAAAGATATTCTGATAGATTCTACCACAATGTATGCATTGAAAAAATCAAACAAATTATACAACTTTCACCACAAAATTTTGACAAAGTATTAATTTTTTCCCAAAAACAGAAAATTATTGCAACAAATTTCTGGTTATGAATAAAAAAATTATGTGATTTTTTAAGACTATATTTTTTTCGTATTCAATCAAAAAATTGCCGTAGTCTGACATGAATTCTAATTCAAGAAGGTGTCAGTAATTTTCAAAGAATATAAAAATTAAACATGATACTCTATTGAAAAGATTCATAAACGCATATTAAAAATAAATTTAAAAAAAATTACATCAGTTGAATACTATCAAGAAGAAATAAAAAATCAGGATATTACATAATACAATTATTTCGTTGTTGAAAACCATGAATTTGAAAAATATGTGTACACAGATTTATCTTGTTCGATTCTTCAGTGAGTGTTTTCCGTGTCTTAAATATATATATTTATATATATATATATATATATATATATATATATATATATATATATATATATATATTTGAAGGAATTTAATGGACATAGCCCTCAGAGAGAAGTGTTAACCGTAGACACGTGTTTCGGGCTCTCGGCCCTCATCAGTACGGTGGAGAAGTGCAAAGATGAACAACACTTGGTAGAAAACGACAAATCAACGGAGTCAACAAACAGACGCCAACCGCTCATTTGTGGTTTCGGTCAGCAGACCCTGAATTCCAGGGAAACAACCAACGTCACCACGGAGGCAGCTATAGCTACCTCCGTGACATCCGAGTCCAGGAATATAAATATGAAAAGAGAGTAATAGTGAGGTGACTGTTAAAAACAAAGTTGAAGGAATTTAATGGACATAGCCCTCAGAGAGAAGTGTTAACCGTAGACACGTGTTTCGGGCTCTCGGCCCTCATCAGTACGGTGGAGAAGTGCAAAGATGAACAACACTTGGTAGAAAACGACAAATCAACGGAGTCAACAAACAGACGCCAACCGCTCATTTGTGGTTTCGGTCAGCAGACCCTGAATTCCAGGGAAACAACCAACGTCACCACGGAGGCAGCTATAGCTACCTGCGTGACATCCGAGTCCAGGAATATAAATATAAAAAGAGAGTAATAGTGAGGGGACTGTTAAAAACAAAGTTGAAGGAATTTAATGGACATAGCCCTCAGAGAGAAGTGTTAACCGTAGACACGTGTTTCGGGATCTCGGCCCTCATCATATATTTATATATATATATATATATATATATATATATATATATATATAAATATATATATCTATTTGTTTTTCTTCACCTACTTTAAAAAATATTTACTTTATTTTTTTTTATATTTTGTGTAGTCGGGAACAAAAAAATGGGAAATCGTTAAATCGGTACATTCTCGTTGAATATTGAATAAATGTATTTGAATTTTTGGAAAGTTAAAAATCGACGATAAAAATGAAGTCATTTCTGTAATATCTAACAGAAAGCAACTATTTAAACAGCTAAGCACAAACTGGACTTGTCATTGACACAAATGTATTTGTTCTGAAATGAATTCCTTTCCTCTACCTGAAAAATCAATCATTTTGGAAAAATATAGAAATACAAACCCACTGTCATAAAATGAACAGGGAATATTTCTCACCTCACCAATATGGATGAATTCAATATTTAATTCCCCCTGAATGGTTTTAGTTATCCTTACCAAAGTTGACACTGAGGGAAAATTATAATTTGCGATCATTCATCTGTAAGCTTTTGGTACAGTATAGTAGATAAATGCATGTTGTTTAAGTTCTTCGGTATATCTCTGGCCTTTGGTCAGGTAACTGACAGACTTAGCAGTATATTCCAAACACTTTGGAATATGCTTGTCACTTGTCACATGCTTTTTTGGTACTTACAATTTTTGAAAATGTCTGATTCCTCCATTTTAATTTTCACGAATGATTGTTCTAATTTGTATTTTCCAGTCTATTCTGTAAATCCCTCAACTTGCTTTTTCTTAGTGATTGTGGAGAGAGATTCTTCGAAGTTTGAGTCTGGTACTTTTGGAATATCGGTTTGTATTCCTTGATTAACCTCATTCATTACTGTGTGCCAATGTCAACCCTCGACTTCTGAAACAAATTGGATGTTTTTCCTCCAATAAATACCCTAAACAAAGGAAAACAGTTTCAGGATCGCTTAACAGCGTTTCCAACCCCATAAAATGTAAAAAAAAAATTAACTTCACATTTCTGTTTATGTATGTTTTAGTTGCCTGATTAACATTGAATTCAGCAGGTGTTTATAATTCCGATCACAATTCATTATGAAATTTTTGCTAGAGAATAAACAAAATGGTGGCTCCAAAATGGCGGATGAGTTTTGTGATTATGATTCGATTCTTTTCAAAATTGGTATGTGGTGGTTTTCGGGGACAGAGATCATGAATTTTTATCAAAATTCATAAATTCAATATGGCGACGAGTTTCGTGGTTATAGCCCGATTCCAATAAAAATTGGTATGTGGAAGTTTTTGTGATTTTTATGTCAAAATCCACTAATTCAAGATGGCGACCAGTTTTGTGATTATAGCCCGATTCCATACAAAATTGGTGTGTGAGGGTTTTTGGGATCGGATATCATGATGTTATTGTCAAAATTCATGAATTCATGATGGTGGCTCCAAGATGGCGACATGTTTCTTTATTATTAAAATTGGTATGTTTTTTTGGGTCGGAGATTATCAATTCAATAAGGTGACAGATTTCATGAATGAAAATTTTTTTTCATAATTTTTATTTCTATATCACTCCGACGCTGAATTTCGTAAACATTCATTCTCCCAATACAACTTTAATCTATTTGAAATAGTAATTGAATTTGTTCACTTCATCTTTCATGTTCACCTGCGAAAAACTGTGAGAGCTTTTTACCAAAAATGTAGCATTAGGTCACGACACGTGTGTAGGTTAACGATCAAAACCAGTCGGATTTGGATGGAATTACGGAAGGACTTCCCGCAGGATGAGATCTCTCAAAAAATCTGTCACTGACGCGGCCATGTGATTGTGTTTTTTTCATGCGGATTTTGAAACTTTTTTCTACTCGGGATCTACAACTTAATCGCTGGTCCTCATATCTCTGATAACAGTAACTCTTTCTGTACGCCCCATTTTGAAGGTCTTGGGAGAGTACAGGTGGCAACAGAAAATACACTTTTTATATGAACAATTATACATTTGCGTCAACACCACTGATGGAATAATATTCAAGAATATGTTTCTTCAAATTGGACAAACCCTAAAAGTTCCCAAAACATAACGATCGGGAATGTGTTGCCATGCCAAATACTTATAATACAAGACTTAGTTGCGTAACCAAGGGTTAATCCCTTCAACCCCCAACAACATCTCAAAACGAGCATAATTCAAAGGAAAGGAAATGTTTGTATTTCTGCGCCTTTGAGTCTTGTCATTACATTATTTGCGATGGCGACACGATCATTACTAATGAGTTATAGCGACATCAAAAATATAACCAGTGAGCTGAATGATCAAAAACTACCTATTATTTATTACAAGCGACAAAAATTCAACAAAAACTCATATTCTATATATAAAAATTCATATTCGCATCGACAGTCGAAGATGTGAGATATATCGTTGAATTCAGAATTTAATACAGAAAAACGCATTACAGGCTATAGGTTGCCATTCAAAAAATATAGCATCGGTGTCCCGACGTCTTACCCGATGAAGCTTTGTAATTATGCTCTTAGTAAAGATAAAATCTCTTTGATTCCAAATTCATTTGTTTTCATGAAATACATATTGATATTTCCATTTATTTCGAAGATATTTTTAGAAATATCCACCTTGGTACAAAAAATATCATTGGGTTTGGTAATTTATATGTTAGAACTTAAAATCCCGGATCGATTCATCTGGTAATGTATTTCAACAGAAATATTCCTATACTAGAATACCAAACACTACTTTCAGTGGGAATCCATCATATTTGCAACGGAAATGATGTCGAGAATCGAGTCCCATATAATATTCTTCAATATCGGTCGCCTATCTCTATAAAGTTTATTCGAAGAGATGAGATATAATTCGCAAGCATTCCTCGACTCCTTCACTGAACTCTGTCCCTCGGGAACCAGGTGCACGCAACTTTTCAATCTTGATGAACGAGGGTGCTGGATAGTTTATGTTGAGGATTTGAACATCAATTTTTCATGCGTTTCTCCGAGAACTTATTTTAATCCAGATTAATTCCTGAAAATAAAGCTTCGACGATAAAAAAAATAAAGATAAACAAAATATCGCATGTTGCAAACATTAACTCCTGCTTTTCTTACGAAAGGGAAATTCAGAAGAAGTACGCCCTACTACATCGCCCATGTGGTTGTTTTAAATTATCTTGAAAATATATTTGGTAACCTCATTACCCGATTAGATAGCGGTGAGTGTACAGATCTTGAAATAATGGAAAAAAAACCGATGGCGCGGCCAGTCGGAAGGGTAGATTCTAGAATTTATTCGTTCTGAAATTGCCATCAATCAAGCTAACTAATCATGTAAACAAAAAATGGAAATTTTCATTGGAAACAAAAACAGCATTACGATTTTCTTTCCAATCAAGAGTTGGAGAAGGATTCAAATCTCCCTACATGCTTTCTAATATTTCTATGTGCTTGAATCAAGAGAAATAAGTATAACTAGCACCCAAGGATATAGACAGTACTTACTTGGGTAATAACTTATATTAATGTGTATAGTTCAGCTTTGAATTCGAGAAATATTAAAATACAATAATGTTCCGTTTGTCGGCCGAAGAAAAACTCAAATAATATCTGATTGACACGGGCGATTGAACTCCGAATGAAATACCCTTTCTGTAAACAAAAATTATTGAATTTCATGAATGGTAATGTACAACGATCTTTTATTTGTATGTACATGTCTACAAAACGAGGCCATTAGGTACAAGGTCTACAGGGGTTGCCCACAAGGCGGGTTACTCCCCCATTCTGTGGTTCCTCCTGATGGACAACCTACTTGATGTCCTCGAAAGAAGAGGTGTAGAACTTGAAGCATATGCTGATAACTTTGTCATTTTGGCAAAGACAACGTCGGGGACGGTAGCCAAAATCCTCCAAAAATCGTTGAATGATGTACACAGTTGGTGCCAGAGGCAACAGATATCTGTCAACCCCAGCAAAACTGTAATAGTACCTTCTGCCAGGAAAAGGAAACTGAAAGACCTTATTCCTCTTTCTTTCAACGGCGAGGTCATTCCATTTGCAACAGAAGCGAAATATCTAGGTATCATCCTGGATAAAATGCTCACATGGAACGATCACTTGGAAAATGTTCCACACAAAGCCAAATTATCCTTATGGACATGTCGAAAGATTTAAGGGAAATTGTGGGGCATAGGCCCAAGCAGACGGCCCAAGCAGAGCTCTCTAGTATATCCTGTCTAGCGATCACTGGTGCTATCAGCACCACACCGTCAGCAGCTATGGAAATCCTTCTAGACTTACCTCCTCTCCACATTCTTCTGGAGAGAGAGGCTAGATGAACAACATAAATAATTGTGCATATTGCTAGTTGCACACAACAGGCTTATACGGAGGGTAGCAAACTGCTGGACGACACCGCAAATCACAGTGTTCTGGGAATAACCTCCGATATAATGCCTCCAACAGTAAACTATGACCTACATTTTACCGTCCTTATTCCAGATAGAAACGAATGGGTCCTCGGAAAGGAGAAAGTACTAAGGGCAAACAACTTTGGTTCACCTATGGTGACCCAGGACAGAAATCTCAACTTGCCTAGGGTACTATGCGACCATGTTCCAGGCAGAAATTCACGTCATTGATTTATGTTCAGACTGATTGCAGGAAACCAACCTCACACACAAATCAATAAAAAAAAGCGGACAGTGAAGCGGCCCTTGAAGTCGATCAATGTCCAAGTTAGTATGGAACTGTCAAAAAAGGCTTTCCTCAGTAGGAAGATTCAACAAGCTTTCTGGTTTGGATTCCGGCATGGAAGCCAATGAGGCGGCAGACCCTCTCGCGAAAGAGGGGGTCGCGAAAGGTTTTATCGGACCAGAACCCGCACTTGGCATCCCTCCAAGCTTTTCCAAACAAACACTGAATCGCTGGACTGCAAGAAGGGTATCAGACTTTTGGCTCAACTTACCAGCATTTACATATTTTCGATTATATGTTAATTATGGTTTTAATGTTTTAGTCTAACCTCCTGTTCATTCCAACTGAAGATGAGCATTACTGTGCACAAAAACATGTTATTGATTCATGTTTCGATGCAACTTTTTGACAATTGATTGCAAAAAAGCTGCCTTGACAACACCCTACTTCTACTCTGGGGTTTCAAATATATATTGTGGAGACGACTTTGAGCTTTCACTGAACTTCATTACCAGGATAGGTCCATTCCAATTCATCGAAAAATGTCACCAAACAATTGTTAGACTCCAGTAGGGATGACTTACGTTGTCTGAGAGGCCTGCTTACTGACCACTGTCGTCAAAACTAGGACTATCGGAATATCCGGTATGTCGTCTTTGTCTTGAAGATGATGAAACAGCAGAGCACATACTTTGCGCCTGCCCCGCCGCGGACAGAATCAGGTTTTCGACGATTGGGAAGGCCTCACTCTTGCAAACGGGCCTGAAAGATCATTCACCAGGTAAACTAATCGGCTTCGTAAAGAAGCTGGACTTATTTGGTGAAATATGAATTAGTGTGAGCCGCAATAGATCCTCACCGGTCGCAGTGGAGGGCCGTAAGAGACCCACTCACTTGAAATCTAACCTAAAATATTATTGAAAAAAAAGTTGCGGAGCTCATGGAGTTCTATCAAAAGATTTATAGTTTGTCGATATTGGTAGGAAAATCAAAGATTGAGATTTTTTGCCAATCTTTCAATAGCCGCCATTTCGAAACTTCTGGACCGATTCGGCCCATCTTCAAATTTAATTGATGACTTTTCCAAATGCAATACCCTGTGTTTTATTGCATCATTGCATGGCAGTTTTCAAGACCTTTTTATCGATACAGGGTTTGTGGGGTCTGCTTTGTGAAGTTTGCGAGATTTGTTGCAAACTCAGAAATTGATTATTTGATGGTTGTTTCGAAAAAAAAAAACGTAAAATTTTAAAATCCATATACTTCCAATGAATGTACACGTCTAATTATCAGTTGCGAAGAATTAGTGAATATAGTCTCCTTCATTGCCGAAGCTAACAGAAATCTTATAAGCAAGCAGAATCTACCATAAAAAATATCCAGAAGCAAGAACTGCACGAGTGTCTTCATTCCAAAAATTGAGAGATCGGTTTGAACTCACTGGTTGTGTGTCTTATACCAATAAAATAATTGATAAAAAACCATTTTGAAGACACGCTTCCATTCAAATGCACTAAAAAATAAAGAATAGCTGCTTTGGATGTGTGACGTAGGTTATTCCGTGAGTTATAGATTCAAGAGCTTTTGAATCTATAACTCGCGGAATAACCTACGTCACACATCCAAAGCCATTATTATTTTAAACTTTTTTAGAGTTTTTGAATGAAAGTATGTCTTTAAAAAGGTTTTTCATCAATTATTTCATTTTGTGCTTTTGAGTACTAAAGTACGCCTCATCTATGTATTTTTTTTGAGGCATCGTTATGAGGCCTTTTTTCTGTAAGTTCTGAGCTATCCAGTTCTTCAATGAGGGGACCATCTAAAGATCAACTCATCCATCATCTTGGAGTTGCCATCTTCACTTTATGAATTATAACTGAAAATCAATAATTTTCAACTGAATTCATAATCTCCGATCTCCATTTTCAAATACACGCTTTTATTCAAATGCACTAAAAAATAAAAAAATTGCTGCTTTGGATGTGTGACGTAGGTTATTCCGTGAGTTATAGATTCAAGAGCTTGTCACGCAAAGTTTTCAGATCGAATACAAAAGCGACAAGCTTTTGAATCTATAACTCACGGAATAACCTACGTCACACATCCAAAGCAATTATTATTTTAAACTTTTCTAGAGCATTTGGATAAAAGCATGCCTTTAAAAAGGTTTTTCATTAATTATTTTATTTTGTGCTTTTTAGTACTGAATCTCCGACCCCGAAATCCCCCCACATACCAATTTTGAATAGAATCGGACCATAAACAAATAAATTGATTTTATGAATTTCGAAGCAAAATTCATAATGTTCGACCAGAAACCCCTCCGTCATGTTGAAGCGCCATTTTGTTTTTTTTCTATAACAGAAATTCCATGAGCCGCCATTTCAATTTCCTTGAATTTTGACAAAAAATTCATAATTTCCGACCCCGAAAACCCACACATACCAATTTTGAATCGAATCGGACCCTAATCACAAAATTTATCCATCTTGAATTTTTGAATTTTGAAGAAAAAATCACCATCTCCGTCCCCGAAAACCCCCACATACCAATTTTGAATCGAATCGTACCATAATCACAAAATTCGTCCGCCATTTTGTTTTTTCCCCAACAAAAATCTCATAATGCATTGTCACCGGAATTATGAACACCTGCCAAATTTCAGCTCAATCGGATATCGGCAAGTGCTCCAAAAATGGATTACAAATTTTGAACTGGAAAGAATGACACAATGACATACGAACGAAGCTAGTTAAATATAAAAGCTTGTAAAAAGCTCGTAAAAATACATTTGTTGGTGGTCGGAGCATTGAGGAAAATAAGTTGCAAATTTTATTGATGCTACAGGAAAATCATCACTTAAGACGGCTGGTTACATGCAATCGACATCGAGAAACGTATTAACCTCGAAATATTTTGGTAACTAGGGGGCGGTATCAATTGGATGCACACGCAATTAGCTGAGACTGACTAAAACAATAGCATCTAACTCTCTTGTGATATTTCCAGGGTGCGGTTTTAACGGGCAGGTAGTTTGGCAATCTTCGCTTCATTTGTACATATTCGTTCTCATCACTCATCATTCATTGTCGGAGGACAGGGAATTTATTCAAGCTTCGTGTGTTCTATTGAAATCTCTACGTTTGTATTTATTTTATTTGCTCAACCTTCATGGTCGGAAAAACATAAAGTTTTGTATTGTACCTATTGCTTGCTCAAATTCAGATTCATGTGGATTAGTAGTTTGGTAATATTCGTGTTGATATGGGTTTTCTGCAACATTTATGGATTTGGTGAGCGACATGGCGGATCTCATTCTCAAATATTTTAGAAGTACGAGATTTTGACATTGAACATCCACTGCGATGTTCTGAACATGAATATAATTTTTATAGAACAGCCAATATCCGCCACAGATGGCGATTTTCAGGATGTCCTTGGGATGTCACAAAAATAACTTGTCCTAAGTTTTTTTGGTAGCCTTTTCATGGACACAACCGAACATTCACAAAAGGTTTTGCGCACATTGAATCACTGCAAATAAAACATTTTTAGAGATCACTTTCTGAAGCCTTTTGTAATTCATTCGGACCAGTCGAGAAGTGAGTTTCCTGCCAAAAATTGTTCCAAGTCTCCAAAAAATATGAGCAATAGCTCATTCGATTGGGAATGCAATTCTGAGAAAGATATTATTTTATTTTTTTCTCTGACGAAAATTGCAATTGTCACTTACAAAAAACAAATAAAGGGGTTCAGTTTTTGGTGAATAACTCAAAAACTATAAGCGATAGTGGAAATTGAAAAAAATATTCTTAAAGAGGGGGAATGTCAAATAAAAAAGTCCACTCTATCTCCATCATTTATAATTTTAATTCAACGCTGAAAATAGAGGGCTTCGCGCGATTGCTGCGGCTTGCGCGCGCCTTTCTAAAGAAAGTACACTACATAATTGTTTTTTTTAGTATTAAATATCAATTTGAACAAATCATGCTGATAGCTCTAAAAATTGTTGTCTCTTTGGAACCCTTCTTATATAATTAACAAGAATACGTATGAAAGTTTTTAAAAGTTGTTTATTTTGTTTAATATAATTTTTTCAAATTAACAAAAAATGGTAAATTACCAGAATAAAAAAAAAATGTATCGATATGTTTTGCTAATGCTGTTTTTGCATCAAACGAAGGCATTCAATAACATTCGAAAAATATTTTTTTAAACATTTGTTTATAAATGGTTTATAAACAAATTTATTAGTTCAATATTTAAAAAAAATGCCATTTAGTTGTCTAGAGAATAAAATGATAAAAAAAATATTTCCTTAAAAAAATTATTATTGTTTATAATCGTTTTTTATATTTCCATTATTTAAATAATTATTCAAAGATACGTGTTTCCTTCATGAATAATAATTGGCATTTCTCAATAGAATAACAAAAAAAATTCTTTTTATTGTTTAACAAGTTAACAATTTGTTATAAACAAATTCTAGATATCATTTTTTTTTCTGAAATGAATAAAAATTACAAGAACAACCATATGCAACAGTGTCGATTTTTCAAAATATTTTTCAAGAATTTTCTAAAATTACGGTATATAATTTTTTATAGAAATAGTTGAGGAAACAGATAATGAATGAATTTACAAAACAACTGTATATCTTGAGTATTTATTACCAAATATGTGATCAAACACCGCTAGAATACATGATGAACTCAACATTATTTAAATAAATCCGTGTAGATCATGAACAATTAATATTAATGACTTAAACTTACATTTTTTTAATAACACAGATACTAGCCTACAAGTACAAAAGAGCTAACTGAAAGATACAAGCATTGAAAGAAGTAGATAACGGATTTTTTTATAAACAAATGCATATAAACAGGAAACCATGACAGATACAGACTTGGTGGAAAGTTTATTCGAAAGGTCCACTAATGCTCTATAAAATCATCCTGAATGTTGATAACTGTCTCTTTGATAGGTCAAAAGTTATATACCGTAATTTTGGAAAAACTATGGAAAATATTCAGAAAAATCGACACTTCATTGCATATGGTTGTTTTTTAATGTTTAGTAGTTTCAGAAAAAGTATAATGAGATTTGGATTTTGTTTATAACAAATTGTCAACTCAATAAACAATTGAATATTCAATAAATGTATTTTTTGTTATCCTATTGAGAAATGCCAATTTTTTTTAAAAAAAAAAAAAAAAATAAAAAACACGATAATAAACAATAAGATATTTCTTCTGTTCTTTCTCAATTATTATATTCTTCAGACAACGAAATGTAATTTTTTTTTTTTAAATATGGAACTAATCAAATTGTTTATAAACAATTTATAAACAAATGTCCGGAAAATACATTTCGAATGTCATTAAATGCCTTCGTTTGATGCAAAAACAGCGATAGCAAAACATATAGATATACAAATTTTTTTAACATTTTTTTAATTTTTTGTTTACTCTAAAAAATTATAATGAACGAAAAAAAAACAACTTTTAAAAACTTACAATTTTTTTACTACTATAGAACCTTATACTATGCTCTAGTCGATACATATCTATAAAGAGGGCATTCCTGAAGTAGTTCTGGTATCAAAATCATATATCCAACGATATATCTAATAAAAATCCACGATTAAACCATATCAAAATTGAAATTTATAGCAAACATTGAACTAAAGTAAGATCAACGTATAGATAAGTTCTGAACATCCTGTATTACAATTCACATCAACAGAAAACCCACCAAGGGGATTTGAAAGAGTTGTGTGGGAAAAGTGATGATATACAATAAAATGTAATGACAGAAATTGAAAAATTATAATTTTATAAGAATTAGTAAATAGTATGTAAGAGTTAGAATTAAATATCATTCATAAAATCATTAGTATTAATAAGAACAGCAAATAATTCGGTAGGAAGTGATACAAATTCGGAAATCTGTGGAAAAATAGAAATTTGTGAGTGTTGCTATGGATCAGGATAACAAAGTTTGGAAGGAGATTGAAAAAAATTCAGAGAGAGAAGCCACTTTGAAAGTTGTAAAAAAAGCGTCATAGATAATTCAAGAAAACACGTTATAAAAAAATCCCAAATGAGTAAAAGTCTTGAAAAGCAGAACTTAAGAAGTAAATAAACAATAAAAATTCCACCTACCTGGTCTAGAGGATAAATTTTGAAGGAATGCAGATGAGCTGTCATTGAGATCGCAGAAATACGTCAACTGGACTGGAAACTTCAATCGAAAAGCAGCAACAAGGTATACTAATATCCGAACCCATCAAAGTGCTACTTTCACATTAAACCAATAACTTTACGTGTCTAAGGTTATATTGTTTTGGATTGAACTTTCATAAAACTCCATGCAAAAAGACTGATAATAAGTTCAAACTATTTTTATCAAATTTTCACTGTCACAAACATTCTGATTGCACCATTTTATATCATTGTTTTGCTAATATAAGGTAGCTAGCGCAGAGTAGGGTATTTATAAGTTTTGATCCGAATAAAACCAACAAAGTTGATTATTCTCTGCAAAACTGTGTTTATTTTTTTTTTCAATTTCTAACTTCACTTTTCTCCGCTGAACAGCTTTTATTATCGAATCGATAGTGCCATAGTCGGCAACACCGATTACAGGAACCTGCTACTGGCTAATTGGCCAAATATAAATATCGAAATTGTTAACGAAAAAGATGTGAAAGAAGCAGCAAAGGAATTAAAGAACAAACTTATTGTAGGTCCAGATCAAATACGCAGTTTTCTAGTGAAAGATTGCATCAACCCATTACTAACTCCATTGCTTTACATCTCCAATCTGATTTTAAAAACGGTCAATTTTCCGAACTTATGGAAAATAGCACGAGTTTGTCCCATTTTGAAAAAGGGTGATGTTACTATGATTGAGAATTATAGACCGATTTCAGTACTGTGTAATTTTTCCAAACTGTTTGAAATTATTTTGTACAGAACCATCTATAACTCTGTTAAAAACATTATCTCCGACGATCAGCACGGCTTTGTTGAAAAAAAGTCTTGCGTAACTAATCTTGCATGTTTTTCACAAATTGTGTCTGATGCTCCAGATGTGGCTCAACAAGTCGATGTCATTTACACCGACTTGCAGAAAGCTTTTGACCAAATTGATTTTTATATACTTCTTCAGCGACTATCATCATTCGGCTTCTCCGAAAACTTGATAGAACTATTCTCCAATTACTTGTTCGATAGGAAACAATTTGTAGAATACGAAAGCTATAAGTCAGCTCTATACATCCCCCAGTTCCGGCGATCCCTAAGGATCAAATTAGGACCACTTCTATTCCTATATTCATCGATAGTAGTAGATGGGTCACTACGTCGTACCCCCTCCACTTTTTCCCTAAAAAATTAGGCCCCGCCCACTTCGCAAAAAAAAAAAAGTCCACCATTCACCCAATGAGGATGCCTAATGATATATTTTCGCATAAGCTCCACCCCATTCGTCCAATGAGAAATGCTATTACATTAGCTCCGCCCCTCGTCCAATGAGATATATCTTTGTATAAGCTCCTCCCCATTCGTCCAATGAGGAATGCTATTACATTAGCCCCGCCCCTCCGTTCAATGAGATATCTTTGCATAAGCTTAACCCTATTCGTCCAATGAGGATTGTTATTACATTGGCTCCACCCCTTCTTCCAATGAGATATATTGCATGAGCACATCCTTCGACCAATGAGACATATTTCCTTTTTATTGGACAGACAATCATTACCATAAAATATTGTGAGTCGCTTTGACTGAACCACACTCCATACAGAGTATGTTGTTACATAACGTAACTGAAAACATGGTCAGGAGTACTACTGGGAGGATAGGGATAAGAATAAAACACAGTTAAAAATCAATACATATATTCAAATATCTCATATATAATTCAGATCTTATTATACTATCGTTCAAATATATATCATAAGTATTCAATTGAAGTCATGCTCCACGACGAACAGTTCCTTTCATAGCGTTATAGGTTAGATAAGCATCATGAATAATGAGTGCAAATACTTTGGTGTTTTTCGGAAAAGACACACTACCAGCCTCGAATTCAATTTTGATATCCACAGTGGAAGATTTTACAGCTTGTGGTTGGTGCAGGCAATCGATAACAAATACAGGGTTTTCATAGAACGACCCATAATCCATCAATGGCTCACTCATACTCCTACCGTAGTAGCAGGCTTGAAACTTTTCATAATCATAATAAGCGGCTGCACATAGTTTTTTCGAAAAGTCTAAGTTCCTTCGTTCATACGGGTATACCTCACTATTGAGTCTCAAGCGAATATCTCGAATGTTGGCGTGGGTGAATTTGGTAGCGTCTTCTTTCTTATTATCGGTGTTATCGGTTTTCTGAAACGCTATAATAACGAAACGGGGTCTCTCTAGATTGGTACTAGTTTTGATGGCCCATACATCTGTAGAAGTTTGGCGAAGAGATGGTAGTTCATAGAGATCCCACATTCTATAGGCAATTTTGACATTAGCTTTATCTTCACTTTTATTTAAGGGGACATGAGTTTAAGTTTCGAGCGATCATTGGGTATTATATGTCTAATTTACCATTCTATTTTGGATATTTCCACATCGGCATCAACTTCACCGATATAACAATTCTTGAACGACCGTGCGATTATCAAAATCAATTCTTGTTTGACAAAAAGAATACCATGAGTGTAGTCTTCGGCGAAGCCCATTAGGTATTTGAGTGGTAGTCTCCCACAGAATGTATGACTGACACTATCCAATATGTCCTGATTCGTATCCGAGAGACCCCAGCCAGATGCTGAAAGGGAGTGCTTTTGAGTTTGTCCATACGATACCATATTTTTCAGAGTTGTAGTGACACCAGGCTTGCGAACCACAGCAACTTGTTCACCATCCATCTCATATCTAATTTCTTCGAAAAGGAATGCCAAGGCATTATTGGATAGGTTACAGACTTTCCCATTCTCTTTAGGAGTAAATTTACCTTCTATATATATATAGCTCTCGGTTATATCTAGTATGAGGTCTTGAAAATGCAGAGGAATACGGACTTCATCCGAGTTTCTGTAGTTGGGAGAACCATATGGTTTATAGGTGTGCTCATGTAGGCTAACAATCGAATTGTCAAACACAGGCTCATCAAACACCTCCAATAAATCGCTTGTAGCTTCCATTATTTCTATTTTTGATTACTTCGGAGTCGTAGACCTATCGACTGGAGGAATTCGCGGTCTTCTCGAGACAGCTTATGTGTTACCTCTCCAGAACTCGATCGGGTTATGAACATTTCATTATATCTGTTTGTCTTTTTATCAGTATCTCTGTGGGGGTAGCGTGAACGGGACAACTGTGAATGATATCTGTATCCCATTATGACAGCTCTTTCAGTTCTAAGATAACAATTATTTTTCTCCCTGAAATCGACCGGCTCTCCGTTATCATCCAATATTCGTAGAGTGATGTTATCGATCAACTGACGACCACAGGGACCGATCGGCATATAAATAATATTATGGGGTTCCTTCGTCAATTTATATCCAGGTTCAACGTCTATGTCAAACTGAAAGATGGTATGTACTTCCTCTCCATTCAGGAACGCCCCAGAAATGATATTACAATCAATTCGTATCATTCGTACCTTATTGATGTTAACAGGAAGCGTAGATTCATGCATTCTTTCCCTTCTCAAGGTGTACTTTTCCAAACCCCAGTAACTCTGTAGAACAGTTTTAATATATTTCGCACTTCAGGGTATTTGGTTTGCCTTCAGTTGAAATATTTATTCATCTCGACAGCCTCTTTGTTGACTGCTCCAAATAGCATCTGTTGTAGAACAGTATTTATTTCTTCCACCTCATAAACACCAGGAGGGATACGCTCTGATATCCATGAAGAAGCTTTGGTTTTTCTATAGGTGATGACATTATTAGCATCTGTTATATTGAGGATTGAGTTGTACGAGTAGAACCCCAGCAATCCCAACCCAAATCGTTTCCTCACATCAAGTTCTATAGGTGGATAGAAAATGTCTCTCAAAACGGAAGACTGCCCTGACAGAGTGAACGTTCTAGACATGACTGATAACATTCACTATATGTAACGTAACTTATTGGCTAGAGCATGAGTCAAAACAAATCCTACGCCTCTTTGAGGGTGGTGATGAATATGAGATATCCCATGTGTTTTCTGATCCCACATTGACATTCTCCATCTGACAATAGCAGCAGAATATTCTCCTTTGTGGAGGTCCATCATTCACATCAGAAGGTTCTGGTTTTCCGGGTTCATCATCATGTCCTGGACAGAACCTGTATTTCATCATCCCGGGGTCGTTTTGCAAATTTTCTGGAAGGTTATCCCATACCAATGCTATCTCGTATGGCACACAAGCTATCATCACTTCTTTCGGCATATCAGCGAGTTGTCTGCTACTCATTTTCGTCAAACTCCTCAACCGCGAGAAAGCGATGAGGGAGTGCCCATTCGTTTAATATCTTCACGTGTCATTGCTGGTGTAGTTTCCATAGTTATTTTTGTTGAGAGTTAAGGAAGTTCAGACACAAATGTCCACACCACACTGTATTGAAATCTTGTTGTCGTTCATAGTTATATAGAATCTGAGGGTTTTTCTTTCCTCTGCGCATATAGCCTATCAACTCCAAGGGAGGGGGTAAATTACCAAAACTATCATAATAATCAACCATGGCTCCCTTCTTGATATATGCTACCCAATGCGTCCCTGCCCCGTTGATACTATCAAGGTTCACTATAGCAGACTCGTCTTTGAATGGTCCTGATTCTGGCAAAGTATCACGCATGAATACTCCTCGGAAATTCTTCAATTTCAAGGCTTTGGCATATTTCAGAATATCAATGTCAGATAAGGGTCTTTGAGGCAGGGAATTCATTAGTTTTTTGTATTGTATGGTTTCAAAAATAGTCCTAATCCCGAGCGATATGGTTTGATATACAAACCACCACCGCTTTTTCCCAGGGGAAGGGACTCCATTTTTCTGTTATGTTGGTGTTTTCAGCGAGCTCTTTTCTTCTAGCTTTTGCCTCATTAATTGTTCTTATGATTTGGGAAGTTCCGCCTGCTATAGCTCCCAGAGCGGATAATCCAGCGAATATAGGTATCAATGGCAACACACCACCTGTCTTAGGAATTGGTATTACCCTAGGCGTTTTGATATTTTTTTTTCCACCCAGTTGTTTTATAGCCTGTCGAGCAGCAATGCGAGCAATTCCAACAGCTTTTCCTATTTGTTTCTCTAGTTTTTTGCCTCCTGCTTTCTTTATTCTGTCTCGAGCTTTTTTAACAATTCCAGATTCGAAAGAATTTTTTTTTCCTCCTCCTCTCGAAGCTCGAACACTTGACATGTATCCCATACCAAATTTTTGTTTAGTCTTCACAATATTCGTTACCGCCCAAGCAGCCACCTTCTCACCAATGTTAGCGTCCTTCGACTTGACACGATTCCCCGCACTATGTTCCAATTCTTTATCTGCCCTATGTCTCGCGTCGATATCTTCAGGATTCTGATTGTATGCTATGTCGTGTTTCTTACAGAACTTATCCAGAGGGTTGATACCAGGATCCTTCCTTGCTAGTCTTTCCTTCAGCCTTGTACCAGGGCCACAATATTGGTAACCAGGCAAATGTAACTCAACAGGTAGTTTATTAATCAATGTGTTTATTATTCCAGATCCAGTAGTCTTTCTGATTCGAGAGCGAGAGCACTCAATACGTCTTTTCTGTACGACGAGTGACATTGAAATAAATGATAAAAATAGTAACTCGCTATTAAAATACTCCAATATGAGACTTGTACAGTTGAACAAAAAGCTCACAGTTGATAATCTAGACGAGAAAATAGGAAGAGGAGAAACCCAGCAGAAACGTCATGGTTCATTGCTGCCTTCTTCTATCAGAGGAATCATTGTTGGGCCTTCAAACTCAGGAAAAACGAATTTGATGATTTCCTTATTGACGCACCCTAATGGCCTAAGATTTGCTAACGTATATATATATTCCAAATCTCTGTATCAGCCAAAATATGAATACTTATGTCGAGTGTTATCAGCAGTTGGAGGGTTGGGCTTTTACCCTTTCGGAGATCGTTGTGAAATAATGGACCCTTCGGAAGCTCAAGAAAACTCTGTATTCATTTTCGACGATGTCATTTGCGAAAATCAGGACGTGATCAGATCATACTTCAGCATGGGAAGGCATAAGAATATAGATAGTTTTTACCTTGCCCAAACCTATAGTAGGGTACCAAAACAACTGGTAAGGGACAATTCCAACTTTTTGATATTATTCAAACAGGATGAAACAAATCTCAGACATGTTTACTCAGACCATGTTGCACCGGATGTAACATTCACGCAATTTCTTCAGATGTGTGGAGAGTGTTGGAAAGAAAAATACGGGTTCATGGTAATCGATAAAGACAATGAGTTAGAAACTGGACGATATCGTAAGGGATTTGACACAATTATATATCCCTGAAGATTGAAGTAGTTCTTCAGTTCGTGTGTGTACCGGGTAGAGAGAGTATCTTTTGAATCATGCCCTTCGATGAAGACACCAATGATGAAGCGCAATTGAAACGCAAACTCGTCGAGGCAACAGAGTCGGTGAGGAAAAAATTCAAATCTATCAAGTCCAGGCATGTCGAAGATAAATTGGAACTCGAGAAATTTCATGAGCCTGTAATGAAACCCTTACAAGCTCTTTCCACCCTGACAAAACAGAATGTTACTCCTACGAATGCCCCAGGCTCCGAGGATAATTCTGTAAATACTGAAAATAACAAAATAAATCTTGTAGGTGCATTTCCATTCGGACACTTGGATTCTCTCCTAAATACACCATCTCCATCATTGGCTTCTACAAGTTGGGAGGAGAGCGGTGGTGATGATTACAGTTATATTATACGATCATACATGAAGGGTTTGAAAAATGCGGGAAAGGAGTTTGACCCTCAATACGGCGTACGTATTGACCCAACGACTGAAAAGACTTACATAGGAAATGTAGAGATACGGTTCACTGATAAGGAAATTTCACTGTGGGATGATAATGCAAGGATAGCAACATTCAACGGGGGTCCTGAGCTCTATGAACTAATATTCTTACGGCTTCCCCAGGCAGCCCTCAACTCGAGAATAAAAACCGAAGATCTACAGTCATACAAAAATATTCTGATTGATAGTAAAGCTGCGTATAAAGACTACAATCCAAGAAAAGGACTTAAAACAACAGTACGCGGAAATTTGTTGAAATAATAGCTCCATTACTCAATGAAGAGAAGGGTAATACCAGCAATATAATATCTACACCCAAACTCAATAAAAACACTAAAAGATCGAAGAGAGGAACTGGTTATATGCAGGAACTGTCAACAAAGAAAAAAGTTGGGAATATTGGAGTCGACTATGTATACTGGAATAAACCAAAGGAACTTATCGAAAGGCTACGTATTCTTTGGAGTTCCGCGTCTGCCGGTCATACCAATCACAGGAATGAAATAGTATCCATAATAGAAGAGTTACGAGAGGAGAAGATTATCTATTGATCATAATCGTCAAAGAACAGGTTATTTAACTTTGTATAGTTTCAAAATTATCAGTTTCAAAAGTAGCGTCCATGAAGAAAGATGAGTAAAACTATAGATAAATTTGGTCAAAAGAGGAAACGGGTCGGGAATTACATACGAGGACCTGCAGGTATCGGATTCAAACTCTCTTCAGATGGTCAGTATGATATGCAGGGTAGAAGATGGAAAAACACCGGCGAACCAGTAGGAGATGGAGATTCTGTAACACGATCATATCTGGATAAAACAATAGACGAAACCAAAAAACTAATTCTTGCTGCTGTACAGGCTGCTGTACAAGAAGGCATCGATAATATTTCTCGGGATTTTCGAAGGACATTTGACGATAAAATTTCGGAAGTCAGATACACATTGAGTCGGAAATATGATATTTTAGCAGAGAGAATGACCGATTCGGAACAGAAGGTTTCAGACCCTCGTTCGAAAGATAGACCTGTGTTAGCTGTACCTCCTTCTTGGGAACCAACACATGAGATAGAGATATAGCGTCCGATATGCCAGATACCGTTAACCCCAAACGACAAATTGTAAATGAAATTCATGCTCCCGCACGTAGAAACTTTCGCAGAAGAAGGACGGTGATAAAAGGCTTTGCAGACTTATGGCAAATCGATTTGGCTGATTTTCAATCATACGCCAAGAATAATAGGAGTTATCGGTACATTCTAGTAGTTATAGATGCCTATTCCAAATTCACGTGGTGCAGACCACTGAAGAATAAGACTGGTCCCGTTGTTACTGGTGCTATGCAAACTGTGCTCCGAGAGGCAGGATATTCCCCAAAAAAATATCCTCAGTGATCAAGGGACCGAATTCTACAATCAACATTTCAAATCACTGATGGAAAAATATCACATAAATCATTACTCTACATTTTCTACGAAGAAGGCTGCCATCGCTGAACGTGTTATAAGAACTCTCAAAACGAAACTCTATAAGGAATTCTCTACCAGAGGCCGCTACAATTGGATAGATATTTTACAGGACATAACGAGACAGTATAATAATTCTACTCACCGTACGATAGGAATGAAACCCTCGGATGTAACATCGAAAACTAAATTGAAAGTGTATAAATATCCTAATATAGCCTCAAAAAGAGTAAGATATCAAGTGGGCGACATCGTTCGTATCAGTTCTCAAAAAGGGGCGTTTGACAAGGGATATCGTGCAAACTGGTCTACCGAATTATTCAAAATTACTAAAGTTAATAAAACAATCCGGTTACTTACCTTCTGGAAGATATGTTTGAGCAGGCCATCAAAGGAGGCTTTTATCAAGAAGAGATTTCGAAGACTCTCGATCCATCCACATATCTGGTTGAGAAAATTCTTGCACGTCGAAAGAAAAAGAAGACAGAACAAGTGCTTGTTAAATGGCTAGGATTTTCAAACAAGCACAACTCATGGATGGATAAAACCGATGTATTATAGGGTATAATAAAACATTATGTTAGACTATTTACGTTTATTATCAATAAAGAATACAAGTATATGATGTTTCATTCAAACATACAATCAAAATATCAGACGACTGATATCTCTGAGGATTTTGTCATAATTGAAACTTAAGAATTCCAACATACAATATGACTTTACAGTTTGAACTGGTTTCAGAGGTTTTAAAGAAATACAGACGTGTTACTAGAGGTATCATGGGTTAACTTTTGACTTTTGAAACCGTAAGGAACCGAATCGTGGTTTGACAAGAATTTTCTCTTAGTAGAATTGGGTTGATATTGTTTAATCTCCTTTTTGGTTACCACTTCATGAGTTGCTGTTCTTCTGATGTTCTTTGAAAGTATGGGTATTGATGGTTCCTCCGTATTCAGAATCATTCTCTTCATGGAATCGAAATTAACAAGTTGAGAGGCCTGGTAATTGAGCATGAACCCCTTGACTTTGCACACCTGATTATATTCATTTTCAGTGGGGGAATATACGGTATAGGCGTAGTTTTTTGGGCCTCCAGATACAAATTCCGTTATATACGATCCAGCTCCATAACTATCTAGTTCATCTGTCATTTCACCCAGAAAATCACCTGTTGGAACATCCCATTCTCCGTCTCTGCTGATATAAATTACACTATCCGTATCGTAATACAGGACCCTGTTTGTCAGCCTATCTAGATAGCTATATAGTTTCAAACGTGCCTGAGCAGTAGTATATGCAGCAATACAGACATTAACTGTGGCAAGTCTTTCAGATGCTTCATCTCTTCGTTCATAATTACAAACCAGGGTTTCTTCATTGACTGGTGTCAAAGCATTGACGATGATCGCGGGGTCTGTCAATAGATTGAATAGTTCCTCCGACGAGTTCAATATTTTAGTTTTGGTTTGGTTTTCTCGTTGTCCAAATTTCCCCCAGAAGGAGTTCAATATGAGTTTGGCTAGGTGTCTCAAGCCTGGATTATTTGTAATATTTGAAAAAAAAGTTTGATACCTTCCTTTTAAATTAATTTTGGTTAAGGAAAAAATTTTGTTTCAGTTTCATGAAAGTATTGATCATAGATGTGAATAATCCTCCAGATTTCCTTTCAATGCTATATTGTTCTATATTGTACTCCCATATTTCGAATATTTCCTTCATTATGTATCCCTTTCTCAAAGCCATCCGTACTTCATCTAATACCCATGTTCCTATGAGAGCTCGCTGTTCATTATCATGTACACAAATACCTGTATACAATTGTTCCCCACATGTACGACAAAGAATGAACATCAGCTTATTATTCATCTTGAGAGATAACACAGGGTGGTACAAGTCTTGCGGAGGGAGAATTTTGCACTTGATTAGTCCTTCTGTTTTTTTCAGGTCGAGATCATTGCATTGTTCACCGATGTATATTTTCGGATGACCAATAGGGTATTTACCATATTTGCATACCCAGGGATAGAGGGAACAAACGTCTACATATTTAATTTTCTCTCCAGACTTCACCTTATAATAGGATTTTGTATTTCCTGTTCTGCCACCCATGAAGGCCTGTCGAGGGTCTAACGGAGGTATGAAATCATAGGATGATTTTCTGTATACGATACAATTTCCTGATTTGATTGGAGTTCTTTCCTGAAGTCACATTCCCATTTCTCCACTACTTCATATCCAAGGATCCAAATGATTAGTTTTGAAAATTGTTCTTTCATATCTAGAAGAAAGAGTTTCAGAAGGATTATCCTGGAGCCGTTCATCCCTGTTATGTTTGAAGCATGAAGGATGCCCGTGGAAATAACACCCTTGGAACTCAAATATGGTATTCGTTTGCAGACAGTAACCATCAACTTTGAATCCTTGAAGTACGGTTTCTTTTCCTCTGGCTGCATGATTGATGACGATATTTCTACAGTGTTCTTCCCAAATAAGCCACTGCAGCGCTATTTTACTTTGCTTATCCGAATGTCTGTATCCATTTTTGGGGATGACTCCTATGGAATTGGAATTCAAAAAATTCCTACGGAAAACCTTATTGCATGCAGATGCAATGGTTGTAGCTTCTATGAATGGACAAACATTTGTAGTTGTCAAGAGCTGGTCTCTGAATTTCAAACAGGCCTTTGTTAAAATATCCACATCAGCTATACAATATTCAACGAGCTCCCTCTGCAGGACGAATTCTTCATTTTTATGTTTTTCGTACCACTCCAAAAATGTTTTCCTTTCATCTTTCTTCATGGTCTCTGGGCTATAGTACTCGACTCTTGGAAGTGATCCTACATAATTTTCATTATTTTTTGTATTGAAGAGATGCGGAAAATATCCTTTTTCAGTTCTTCTCAAGCCCGAATGCTCTAGGTAGCTTTGAGAGGGCCATCGGAAAGTAATTCAGAGAATCCAGAAATCTGACGTTTTCGAATTTTAAAAGAATTATTTGTGTCCCCCGCATGATAACTTCGGGTTTTAAAATTGTTCGGGATAAAAAATAATTCAGGATGAATTGATGGTCAAATTTTGATCCGTTATGGGCCAATACAACCACTGTTTTGAACTTTTTCCTCAGCTGAAGAATATGGTGAATGAATGGGGAAATAGGATCCTGACATCTGTAAATTTGTAGTCTCATTCCACATTTCACACAAAGTACTACGTCAGAGGCAATACATACATTGCATCGTTGTTTGAACACGCACAGGTTAGGTTCATGAAGAGCAGAACCATCTGGATTTATTTTTTCTTGTCTCGTCTCAAGATCATAGAATATGAACAGAAAATCGTCTTTATTTGATTTCCCAGAATCTGGTTGTATGAAGCAATGGTGGTTCGAAGGTTGATGTTTATGACAAATATTACAGAAAATTTCATCGCAGGTATGTTTTCTATCTTTCGGAATAGTCTTGAAACATTTTATGCAAGCTCTGATCGAATCACAAAGAGATTTTGTTTTCCTCATTGATGGTTTCTTATGAGCTTCGAAACAGTTATGGTTCCGGAAATATCGATGACAATCATTGCATCTGCGCCCGTTTTCCACTGTACAAGGTGGGGATTGTCTACAGCCAGGACAAGTTCTATCACATAGATGACCCTTTCTATCATTGAAAGGTGTGGAACAGGATTCACAGAAGTGATTACATGAAAATGCAGCTGTCAAAGACGTTATAACATTGAAATGATTATTGTGATGAAGGAGATTAATTTTTTTTTCAGCATCGGGTCCCTGGAATAAAGGCTCTCTTCCTCTGCAGCCATATTTATAAACTGTTATTTTATATTCAGTCAGGAATCTTTGCATTTCTCGCAATTCTGGTATACCAGCACCCTCTATGGGTATTTCGAGCTGTGCACTAGCTAACAATTCTAATGTTTTTCGTGATTGAATTTTTTTTATATCTCTGAGGATTTTATTGTATTCTGGATCCCCTTCTATTTTGGCTATCGCTACAACAACTGCTCTTGCAAGGCACAAGTTATCCCTATTTGCTATATGTATTATACCATGGCGTTTTTTACATTCTTCTTCAAAACTATTGAATTTTTTGTTCCGTCTGCCACCTCTAGGTAGGTTGACTATTGTGGTACTTAAAACAAATGTATCAGTGTCCAGGGCATGTTCATTCGATTGAAATATCTGATGAATTATATTCCATACATCATCGACGGAGATTTCTTCGGCATAGCGCAACGGCACCCATCCTTCTTTATTGAAACTCTTGCATGAAAATGAAAATCCGACTTTATCTCTATTCTGTGCTTCCTCAGTGGTTTTCAAAACAATGTATTTTATGGCATCCCTTACCCATTTGATCGGATCGCTCCCTGACGGAATTGGTCTGATTGCGAATTCAACCCTACGAGCATTTGTATTGAAACGTCTCAGGGATGTTACAGTATTATTCAAAATAATAACTTTTTCCATTTTTTTTTTTAGTTTTGACTTCTATCCGACTGAAAGACTGAATCTTCTTGTTTTCTATTTTCGCGATTTATAATGCCTGAAACAAATAGCCTATGAATATTGTGGATATTACTGTAATGCTTCTATTATCTAAACGTTTGAAAATGTGAGAAATTATCTCAATTTTATTTTATGGCGAATTCCCTGATTTTCATTCCTCATGAAAATTTAATAGTTTTCTTCGGCATTATTTATTAGGATATTTGCCAAATTTTCAAAACTTACTTTTGTACTTGGTAATCTTGGACTGTTGGATGAGTAACACTGAGAACGTAGATAGAAAAACACTCTCAGCTACGGAAAACTTTCAATTTGATGGTTCGTTTCTGGTTTTCGACTTATATAGGAAAATACCCCCTCCATTCCTTCTTAAACACCACCCATCGTTTGAAAAAAAAAAGTTTCTCACTGTTTTTCTAATGAAGAGGGAATTTGAGACCATTGCTCGTGAATTTTATCGGAATATCACATTAATTGATATATATTTATTTTCCTTCTCATTAAAAATTATTTTCAGTGTGGAGTATAACTTTGATGGGAAAAATATTTTCTTGGCAGTTTTTCTAATTAAGAGGGAATTTGAGACCCTTGCTCGTGAATTTTATCGGAATATCATATGAGGGTTTCCTCTCTTGATTGATATATATTTATTTTCCTTCTGATTAAAAATTATTTTCAGTTTGGAGTATAACTTTGATGGGAAAAATATTTTCTTGGTTGTTTTTCTAATTAAGAGGGAATTTGAGACCCTTGCTCGTGAATTTTATCGGAATATCATATGAGGGTTTCCTCTCTTGATTGATATATATTTATTTTCCTTCTGATTAAAAATTATTTTCAGTTTGGAGTATAACTTTGATGGGAAAAATATTTTCTTGGTAGTTTTTCTAATTAAGAGGGAATTTGAGACCCTTGCTCGTAAATTTTATCGGAATATCATATGAGGGTTTCCTCTCTTGATTGATATATATATTTATTTTCCTTCTGATTAAAAATTATTTTCAGTTTGGAGTATAACTTTGATGAGAAAAATATTTTCTTGGCAGTTTTTCTAATGAAGAGGGAATTTGAGATCACTTGTTCGTGAATTTTATCGGGATATCACCTGAGGGTTTCCTCTCTATTATATATATATATATATATATATATATATTATATTTATTTTCTTTCTCATTAAAAATTATTTCCAGTTTGGAGTATAACTTTGATGGAAAAATGTTTTCTTAGTTATTCGGGAAAGATACTATGATGAATATTGAAAGAAAAAGATATCAATTTATCCTACTGTTGATACAATGTATTTTTGATTTTTTGAAATAAATGTTATACTGTGTAATCAGAATTATTTCTAGATTGAAATGTTATATTTTTGAGGATTTTTTCGATATAACCGGCTATGTTCTGCCGAAACTGTGGAATTTGTTTATTAATACATATGAAAAAAAAAATGGTTTGAAAATGTATTCATATATAATAATAAAAAACTTAAATATAAAATTAATAAGATCTAATATATGAAATAAATATATGCTTAAATAATACTTTACACAAAATTTAAATAAAATGCCTACGAAAAAAAAAATGAAACAAAAAAATGGTTTACAAAAAATACTTATTAAAGGAAAAAAAAGAGAAATATCAATCTATATTGATTATGTCATCTCCTCCAACCCCAGCGACCCCTTCCGGAGAGACGACTATTTCTGGAGGAGGCATCCAATTGGGGATCTCTCCATCATCATGGATCTCCTCGAACAAATCCGGTGATGGACTGGGGCTGGACTCGAACGGATGTTGGTGCCCATTCCTGAATATACCTGCCGGGTCGAAAAAGTCTTCGGAGGCTGGTGATGCTGGTGTTTCAATGTAATCGTCTTCCATTCTCTGCATATGCTCGTCCATATTGAGAATGACAGTGGAATCAGAATCATCGTCGTTGCCTGCCAATGGAAGATCCGCGTCTGAATTGATAGGAGTTTCTTCCTGCGGTATACCAAAGTACCTAATCAAAACATCCCTCATTTCTTCCATCAACAGGTTTCGAATAACCCCAGCATCATAGGGTACTCGGCACACAGGACAAATCCGGCACCGTATGCTACATTCCTCGCATATGGTATGTCCATTCACACACTGCACCAGATTTGTGCCGTTGCCAAGTATGTCTCCGAGACAAATCAAACAGGAGAATATATCCAGGAATGTTTTCATGAAGCTTTTTGAATTCCTGAAACAAATACAGAAAATAAATTATTGAAAAAACATTATCCGTTGGAAATTGAAAACATAATAAAAACAGTCAATGAAATCGAAACTTTCCCGAATTGAATTTCACTAAACAAACAAACAAAAATTAAAGACAGTTTGGAAAAAAAAAGTTTCTAACAAAATAAAAATAGAATTATTAGAACAAAAAAATTGAAAAAATAGAAAAATATGAGAAAAACAAAATTATAACAATGAGATAACTCACATTCTCTTTTTTTTTTCTGAGCTGGACACAGGTAACTCTTCAGGGGTGATTATTTGAATCCAATAGCACTGTAAATAAAAACAAAATAAATTGGTAGGCAGATTTGAGAACTTACTGGTGATATAAAAAGTTTATCAGAATTCTATAATTATTAAGAATCGAAATTACATTTCTAATGAATTGTAAACCATTGTGAGATCATGATATATATGTAATATATATATATATATAAAATTTCTGAAAAAATAGAAAAAATAGAAAATATGAGAAAAAAAAACATAACAACGAGGTAACTCACATTATCTTTTTTTTTCTTTGAGCTGGACACAGGTAACTCTTCAGGGGTGATTATTTGAATCCAATAGCACTGTAAATAAAAACAAAATAAATTGGTAGGCAGATTTGAGAACTTACTGGTGATATAAAAAGTTTATCAGAATTCTATAATTATTAAGAATCGAAATTACATTTCTAATGAATTGTAAACCATTGTGAATCATGATATATATGTATATATATATATAAAATTTCTGAAAAAGTAAAAAATAGAAAATATGAGAAAAAAAATCATAACAACGAGGTAACTCACATTCTCTTTTTTTTCTTTGAGCTGGACACAGGTAACTCTTCAGGGGTGATTATTTGAATCCAATAGCACTGTAAATAAAAACAAAATAAATTGGTAGGCAGATTTGAGAACTTACTGGTGATATAAAAAGTTTATCAGAATTCTATAATTATTAAGAATCGAAATTACATTTCTAATGAATTGTAAACCATTGTGAGATCATGATATATATGTATATATATATATATAAAATTTCTGAAAAAGTAAAAAATAGAAAATATGAGAAAAAAAATCATAACAACGAGGTAACTCACATTCTCTTTTTTTTTCTTTGAGCTGGACACAGGTAACTCTTCAGGGGTGATTATTTGAATCCAATAGCACTGTAAATAAAAACAAAATAAATTGGTAGGCAGATTTGAGAACTTACTGGTGATATAAAAAGTTTATCAGATTTCTATATTTACAAGTGGATTTTTCTTTCGTTCACTTGGGCTTGTAACACTAATGATATTGAAATGGTGGAGGTTAATAAATAAAAAACTTACCAATGTTGATATTGAAGAACACAGAATGTCGCTGATAAATTTCAACAGACACACAAAACGTTAAAATTCGAATGATACCGATTGTACGGTTTGTTCGACTATTTATAAGCATCCCCACAAAGCCATTTCGTTGAAAATGGAAATTATCTTCCCAGATATATTTGGGACTCTTCAGAATACTTATTGGAATGTTTTACCATAATATGAAAAAAGCATTGGAAATACATTTATTTCCAAGATTTAATCTAGTCTTGGAACCCTAGATAATTGGGTTTAGCTTAATACCGCTTCGAATTCCTTAATGAATACAAGTTTCACGACGCACCTAACGTGATATTTCTCTTCCCGTGAGAACCCAGTTAGTCTGCATCTCTCGACCAAAATAATTAACAACCCTTTCAGTCATGTGTTTTGGGTGAATTGGATAATCAATTTCAGAATAACTTTCCGATATTTCGAAGACTGGTCATCTTTTAATCTAGATACCCCTCGATAATTGGGTCAAGTTGTTCGATTTCCTTAATGAATACAAGTTTCACGACGCACCTATCAAGATATCTCTCTACCCCGTGAGAATTCAGTTAGTTTGCATTTTAAACCACCAAAATAATTAACAACCCTTCCTGGTGGCCGTCGCAATACGGGGTAGCCAGGCCGACGACGTATCATGATTATGGCCCGCTCAGGTTGTCTGGCGGTCTTCTCCAGTGGCAGGGGCCTATATTTATTAACAATGAGGGAAATTAATAGGAAAAATGAATCTCTGTATGAATCAAATGTATAGCTGCGCCATCTTTTTCTCTTAATGATGTGATTTCTCATTGGACGAATGGGAGGAGCTTATGCAAAGATATATATCATTAGGCATTCTCATTGGGTGAAGGGTGGACTTTTTTTTTTTTTTTGCGAAGTGGGCGGGGCCTAATTTTTTAGGGAAAAAAGTGGAGGGGGTACGACGTAGTGACCCATCTACTACTATCGATGATCCCGCTAAGAACATAAGCTGCTCTAAGCTACTCTATGCTGATGACCTAAAGATTTTCAAAGTAATTAGTGACTGTGAAGATTGTCAAAACTTACAGACTTCAATCAACTTAGTGTTTGATTGGTGCTCAAAAAATCGTCTAAAACTAAATATATCAAAATGTCATGTTTCATCGTTCACTAGAAAACAGAAAATTATTGAGTTTCCCTAAGAAATGAATGATAATGTTGTTGACAGGATCAATGAGATGAAAGATATCGGAATTACTTTCGACCAAAAGTTCACTTTTATACCACACAAATCAAGTTGTCTCCTCAGCTAATCGAATGTTGGGTTTCATAATGAGAAACACTAGGGATTTCAACAACATAGACGCAATTCTCACACTTTTTTTTGCATATGTGAGGTGTAAACTTGAATATGGGGCATTGATATGGTACCCCATTTATGATTGCCACACGCATCAAGTTGAAGCTGTACATTGAAAATTTCTTGAGTTTCTGTTATTTAAGGTAACAGGGAATTATCCAGAACGGGGAATTGACTATTCGTTGCTTCTTGACAGTTTTGATGTAATTTCCCTGGATACACGTAGAGTTTTTGTTACTATTTCTTTTCTTCATAATTTGACGCACAATAATTCTTTGTTCTTTGCTCTTACAAAAAATCAATTACCTCATACCACGTCTGAATTCCAGATATGAAATGACATTCTATTGCAAGGCTTCTCGAACCAATGTGATGCGTCGATCGCCTGTGTTGGAATTTTAATCTGATTTGTGACCTGTGTGACTTAAATAGCAGTTCTCTCGAGCATATTTTTTCCTGTATAATTGATAGGACACAAAATGAATGATTGTATCTGGATGATATGATTTAATTTAATTTGTTTTTTTGTTATTTTAAGAATTTTCACTATTACTAACATGATTTAATTTGATTTAATTTAATTTAATTTATTTTTTGTTATTTTAAAAATTTTCCCTACTTTTCCTGTAATTGGGTGTATACCTGTTGGAAATAAAGATCATCTATCTACTGAGAAAGGAGTAATTCATGTTCATAGGCGTACCTGACTGAGCTGGGATAAGGTAGAAGGGTTTGAAAAGGAAAAAGGTAACATAACATAGCCGGTATTTTTCATTTGTCATGATAGGTTTTCAGAAATATAAGCTATGATATAATGTAAAAAAAATAAAAAATACAAATTTAAAAACCAATAAACAACCAATCATAACAATTGTCGCCCAACGCGGTGCGAAAATATTTGTAAGCATAATAATATTGAATTGAATAAACTAATAAACAACCCATCATAACAATGTATATATATATATATATATATATATATATATATAAGAAGAAAGCGAAAAAAATTTGGAGCTATCATTTAAATTTTTATGCTGTCTTTTATGAAAATCAAGGTCCGAAAAATAAGGACTAATTAACAAATGCCTAACTTGTTGAAAAATTAATAAAAAAAATTTCCAATCAGACTTTGTTCTTTCAAGTGTTCACCATAATTTATTAAAATATTTAAATTGATATTTAATACTATGAAAAAAATATTTTATGTGATGTACTGTCTTCAGAGCCGTCGCGCGGGGCCCTATTTGCAGCGTTGAATTCAAATTATAAATAATGGAGCTAGATATCCGGGAGTCGAAACTTATTTATTGGAAATTTCTTCCTCTTTAGAAATCTCAGATTTTCGATTTAGCTAATAGTTTTTGAGTTATTCCCAAAAAACTGGAGTCCTTTTATTGTTTTGTTTTTTGTTAATAACAATTGCAGTTTTTGTCAGAAAAAAACAATCGAAAAAATGTCTTTCTCAGAATTGCATCCCGAATCGAATGAGCTATTGCTCATATTGTTTGGAGACTTGGAACTATTCTGTGTCTATGACACATTATACTTTAAATGTTTGTTTTTTAGATTTTTGGTACCGCTATGAATGTCTATCATGTAATCTAAATAAAGATTCTTCTTGAAAAAACGAACTTGACACATTCTGAGTGAAACTTTTCCATTAATTTATTAGGATGTTGATACTGTAAAATTAAAATAAAGTTTTTTTATAACTTCCAAGACTTTTATATTTCTTAGGGTACTGAAATTGAGATTTCATCTCATGAAGCAGATTCGGTGTGGAATATACGAACCACCAAATTTGAAGATGATTGCAATATGATTAGATATTTTCTTATATATAAATTCAATTGTATCTCTAGGAAGGAAGATTTAGTTGAAATTATATTTAGAAAATTATTCATTTTCACTGTGATTCCTCAGTTTTATCACAAACCAAATTCTTCTATTTGAAGAGTCAATATATATTTCAGGTTGCATAAGTCTGTTGGAAAACATGAGAAGTTGTTTTTCATTTTCCAACTCCCCATAATCTGAAAACTAACAAAGTTCCTAATGGAAAAATGTTAAAGAAAACAGGTGATTTTTTCAAGAATCTTCGATGTTACAGTTTAACCATGTCAATACAGATTCGAACACCCTATCAAAAAATACACATTGCATGCTTTTGAGGTTATATTATGTTTCTGGGCTATGCTAATACATTTAATTCATATAATACTTCATTTACTAATTCAGTGATACAAAAAGTGTCTGTTATATAATGTTCACTATATTTCAAATACTCATCACTTTCCACGTTTTTTTTCAGTTGACAAATTTAAAAAAAATCAACCAACGCTAACTCCAAAACAACGCAGAAAGAGAAAGAAAGAATCAGAATGCACTGAAAACTGTATGCAGCGTTCCATGTCCAGTGTTGTTGTGCGAGGTTTATCAGGTGTACCACACTGAATAACCAAATTGTAACAATGTAACATGGCGGGAATTTTAAAATGAAAGCAGAAAATTAGTGCTTAGGTCATTTGGTTTTTATTATAATGAATAATATTTGCTTATGAAAATATGAGGTATTGGTATTAAAATTAAGGATTACAAAATGAAGTAAATAGTTGAAAGTAAGGTGTCGAAAAAATATTAATATCTTAAGATTTATTTCACATGAAATTTTTTATTTTGTTGTGTGAAATGATCAAGTTATCAAATGGAATTGTCGAGAACCAATATGAAAATGGACAATAAATGTATATCCAATATCTGCGATGAATCTCTCAAGGCGAACTATGTTATGTCTAGAAAGAACATCCACACGTTAACATTTTTTTGAGCGATACCTCTCAGTAGGCATTCGAAGAAATGCCACAAAAGAACAAATACAATACTTCCAACATCCTTTAAAGTCCTCTTTGGGGAATGCATATTTGACTTGGTTGACTTTACAGAATGGGTCAGGAGTAATGTCAACGTATTTATTTCAAATGTGACTCTGCATATTTCTATGAGTATTCAGAAGTTTCTCAAAATCATGACCGTATCATGAAAATATAAATATTTTAGTTGACCATAACTCCTTGTGTTGAAAAGTATTTCCGTAATATGTACCACAAGTAACACAAGAGAACCTCTTATTGCATTTCAAGTTTTATAATTGGGTTTAAATTTGGGGAAACAAGCATCATATAGGTAGAAAGGCATCAGCTGAAGATATTCACATAATGAAATATTTAAATTCGAATTAAATGGAATATTTGAAATATACATGTAGGAAATATGTTTGGAATATATGAAATATATATAAGTGGAATGATTCCCCACATTAGTGTTTCAGTTTTTTCATGGAATATGTTTGAAATAAAAAAATGGAAAACAAATGGAGTAATAATTCATTTTTGGGACAAAAATTCTTAGGGTTCTGGATTCTAATTGAAAATGGGTTCATTTGTAGATATACCTTTCGTCCTCGGTCAAAAAATATTAATAAAAAGGATCAAAATAAAATAATTCATGAACAAAACATTTTTAAAGACAAGCTTTTATTCAAATACGCTAAAAAGTAAAAAATAAAATTGCTTTGGATGTGTGACTAGGTTCTTCGGTATGTACATCGCTACAAAACGAGGCCATTAGGTACAAGGTCTACAGGGGTTGAGTTATAGATTCGAGAGCTTGTCGCTCAAAGCTTTCAGTTCGAATACAAAAGTGACAAACTCTCGAATCTATAACTCACGGAATAACCTACGTCGCACATCCAAAGCAATTTTATTTTCTACTTTTTAGCGAATTTGACTAAAAGCTTGTCATTAAAAAGGTTTTTTGTGAATTATTTTATTTTGTGCTTTTTAGTAAGTACGCGTTAATCTATGCATGTTTGTTAATGAATCGTCATTATGAGCCTTTTTTTCTGTAAGTTCTGAGCTATCTAGTTCTTCAATGAGGAGACATCTTAAATTTAACTCGTCCGCCACCCTAGAACTTCAATTTATGAATTCTGACGAAAAATCAATAATCTTCGACTAAATTCATAATATCCGATCCCAAAAACCAAGATATACCAATTTTGAATAAAAACGGCCCATTGTCACAAAACGTGTATACCATCTTGGAGCCGCCATCTTTAATTCATGAATTTTGACAATAAATTCATAATCTTCTGACCCCGAAAACCTCCACATACCAATTTTGAATAAAATCAGACCTTAATCACAAAGATCGGCCGCCATCTTGGAGCCGCCATTTTAATTTCATGAATTTTGACAAAAATCATACATCTTCAAACCCCGAAAACCCCCATACATACCAATTTTGAATAGAATCGGACCATAATCACAGATATCTTTCGCTATCTTGGAGCCGCCATTTTAATTTTATGAATTTTGACAAAAAATCATAATCTTCAACCCCGAAAACCCCCACATACCAATTCTGAAAAGAATCGAACCATAATCACAAACCTCTTCCGCCATCTTGAATTAATAAAAATTCATGATCTCCGACCCCGAAAACCTCCACATTCCAATTTTGAATAGAATCAGGGGCCCGATTTTTGACGTTACTCGCTATTTAACGAATCCGCTATCTATCGACGGTTCGATAACGAATGCTTCATTATTTCTGTATTTTATTTCATTATTTCTGTATTGGCAACGTCGATGTATTCGTTAAATTCGTGTTCTGTGGTGCAAAAACTTATTTGTGTATTATATATATTTGAATTAATATAACTGAAAATTCAAAAATTTACCGATTATGAATGATCATCCGAAAAAAAGATCATCGAAAATTGTAGAAAAACAAAGGAAAGTTTTAATAGAATTCATTAAATCGAAGCCTCAGTTGAGTAGCGGGAGATTTTCACAAATTTTTACTCAAAAAGACGCTGAAACACTATGGCAAGAAATTGCAAATAATTTAAATAGTATGGGTGGTGCAAGTAAATCATGGCAGAGTTGGAGAAAGGTGAATTTATAACCAAATATAGATAATTTTGTATACAACTTATTCAATTTATAGTGCTGGTAGCACATTCGTTCGAGAACAAAGATGAAAATAGGAAATTCAAAAAAATATATCAACAAAACTGGTGGAGGTCCTCCTTTACCCTCTGAAGACATATTAACATCATTAGAAGAAGATGTTCTCAATTTAATCAAACCTATATCCATTGAAGGACATGCAGTTGAAGAATCAACGGTTAAGTTTGATTTCAATGAGTGTGCAGATTAAATACTTTCTTCGAATCAAGGATTTGAAGCGAGTACAAGTGCCGAGTCAAACAAGATAGGAGACATTGATTTTTTCGATGATTCTCCAAATTTAGAAATTATTGTTCCTACTTCTGCATCTGAAACACCTCGAAGAAAGAGGATTCCTAAGAAAATGGAGAATCTTTTGAATTCCTCCGCTGCTGCAAGCAATTATAAAGAATATTTGGATAAAAGAAATTCCTTGAAGGAAGCATATTATGAGCAAAAGTTACAAATAATGAAAAAGTCTGATTCTCAAAGAGGAAAAAAATAATATTCTCCAACAGCTACTAAACAAATGTACAGAGGTTGCTGAACAGTTGCTTAAGATTGCTTGAGATTTTGTTTTTATTTATTAGAATAATTGTTTTTCTTATGTATTGTTTGGATTTGAATTTTATTTCCTTAGTTTTCTCTTTCAAACAATTCAGTTTCTGTTAAGTACTTATGTGTTTTTTGTTTTATTATTGTTTATTTTTGACAGAATCAATTATATTTTAACTGAAACAGGTTTTACATTATTTTACTCTTACTCCCTGCAAAAAGAAAAATCAATAATTTAAAAAAAAATTAAATAAAAAAGGTTTTATTAACGATAGTTTATCCACTAATATAAATCTGATCACAATTTATCTCTGAAAATTTCTTATTATATTTGCCCTTACTCTCCTACCTTCAGAAAGTTCTGGGTTCACTCTAGCATAAACGCCAGTGACTTCATTTTCATCAGGATTGTTTCCGCAAAGCATGCCAAAATCATGTTGATCGTATCCTGGTTCTAGCTCCATTTCAGGAAAATTATGTTCAATTGCACATATTATGCAGAACCACCCAAGCAATTATTATTTTGCAGGAGTATAGACGGTCATAATGCAAAACCCTATGCTTCAATAAACATCTGAATCGTGATTTAAGCACACCATTGCAACATTCAATTTTGACACGAGTACTTTTATGTGTGTCATTATATCTCTTCTCAGGATAATTCACTGGGGGATTGTATTCCAACGGGGTGAGCAACCATGGTCTTAGGGGATAACCTAAATCGCCCAATAAAAAATAATCATTGTGCCCTCTTCAATGTAAATCTCTTAGTAATTCTTGCACATTTGATCAACTCCAGATATATGAATCATTTGTGCTTCCACGATACTTCGCAATTACATTGAGAATTTTTAAGTCGGAATCACAAATCTGTAAGAAGAACATCAATGTATCCATATGAAAATTAAATCATTTTACTTACCAACTGAACATTAATTGAATGGTAGTTTTTTCTATTTACATATGGGTGCTCAGGGAATTCAGGATCCTCTATTAAGGGAGAATGAATGGCAACGTGTGTACAATCAATATAACCTATCACACCTGGAAAATGGTGTTTCATATAGAAGCTGAAAAAAAAACTTCATCAATAATTTCAAGATGAAAATACCAAATACTCACCTTCGTCGAATATTATTCAGGGATTCTAAATTGTTTGGAAATGAAACCCAAGTATTAAATATATCAGGATGATTTAAAACAGTTGTAACCTCTTTCAAACAGACACTCACAGTTGACTGACTCACGTACAAGAAGCGATTGAGTCCAACACTTTTTTGATAATTATCATAGGCATAAAAGTGTAAGGCGATCAATACCTGAAATTTTAAATCAAAATCAACTTGGTGTATATTGTCAATTTCTCGAATTACTTTAGTAGACACGTCCAAATCTGTCCTTCTGCTAGGGGCTCTTATGTATGGTGTCAGAATATCTATAACGTATCTGGTAAGGTTTTTAGTTAATCGAAAAATTTTAATGAATTGTGTATCACTCAGAGCAAATGGGTCTTGGGGCTGTCGTTGACCATTCAGGAACTGCTGATTTTCAGCTGCCTCCTTTCCAATAAAGATTAAATAAATCAATTCATTCATTCTGAATATTACAATAACGCAATAAAGATCTAGAAATCTCGGGATAAATATAACACGATAAACTCTAACCTCTCTTGATGAACATAACCAAAGAATTGTGAAACGAACACAGAAAGTGCGCTCGCTACAATACGAATGAAATCATTCGTTATATAGCGAAGGCGAGTTTTAACGATTAGTCAAAAATACTGTTGAAGTATCTTCGCTACAACACGAATGATTTATAACGAAACGAGTGGTCAAAAATCAGGCCCCAGACCATAATCACAGCTTTCGTCCGCCATCTTCGAACTGCCATGTTATATTTTTCTCTAACAAAAATTCCATAATGCATTGTCATGGAAACTATGAACACCTGCCAAATTTCACGTTAATCGGGCAACTAGAAGGGGGTCAAATTTAACTTGCAAGATTTGATTACAGACAGACACCAGGACAGGTGAAACTAAATAAAAGCTTGTAAAAAGAATCATACTGAAAAACCTTTTGAATATAGAATCATAAGTATTCGACCCAAATTGTATATTCTTACTTTACAAAATATACGTTAATTTCACCACCTTGTCTCATTTTATATCAACTCCTATTTTCTGCTAAATAATCAGAATATGAACACGCAAAAAATAAGTTATTTTTTGTGAATGTCTAACAGAAAACAACTACTTCTCCGTCTAAAGCCACGCTGTACATTGAACTACATCTGATAGATATTCTGAAAAGAGCCTAACTCAAAAGAAAAAATTTGAAATTGAAAATTTGCATTTTCATTCAGATAGTTATTTGATTTTCTGTTCCAGTCTTAATTAAGAAATCATAAAGATGGATGAGGCAAAAAAGAATGTTTTCCAAAAGAGAGTACTCACCAGAAATCATTCGTAACATTGACGCAAGAGAGGCATCGCATTCACTAGGTCTTCAAATTTTTCAAAAAAAAACATCACATTAAAAAACATTTTCCCGGAAAATATACTTTTTTCTGAACTGAACAGTGAAAGTTGCATCAAAATTGGGTAACTACTGAGGACACTAGAGGGAAAGTCGTTTTAAGTGGGTATGGAGCCCTCTTAAGCTGATTGAGTACTGTTGATCACCAAAAGCGATGGTCGCTCAATGTTTGGGGAGGAATTATTGGAAATTACATTATTGGACCCTACTTTTTACAAGCTTTCATTTAACTTGCTTCGTTCGTATGTCATTCGTTCGTTCTGTCATTCTTTCCGGTTCAAAATTTGTCATCCATTATTGGAGCACTTGCCGACATCCGATTGAGCTGAAATTTGACAGGTGTTCATAATTCCGGTAACAATGTATTACGACATTTTTGTTAGAGAAAAAACAAAATGGCGGCTATATAATGGCGGATGAGATTTGTAATTATAGTCCGATTTGATTCAAAATTGGTATGTAGGGGTTTTCCGGGTCGGAGATAATGCATTTTTGTGAAAATTAATGAATTTAAGATAGCGGTTCGAAGATGGCGGACGAGTCTTATGATTATGGTCCGATTCGATTCAAATTGGTATGTGGGGGGTTGGGGAGATTATGAATTTTGTGTCAAAATTCGAAAATTCAAGATGGCGGCTCCAAGATGGCGGACAAGTTTTGTGATTATGGCACGATTCGAATCAAAATTGGTATGTGGGGGTTTTCGAGGACGAAGATTGTAATTTTTTTTGTAAAAATTCATGAAATTGAAATGGCGGCTCATGGAATTTTTGTTAGAGAAAAAAACAAAATGGCGCTCTAAGATGGCGGACGAAATTCAGGTTTATGGTCCGATTTAAAATTAGTATGTGGGGGGTTTTTAGGGTCGAAGATCATGTTTTCTTTCCAAAATTCATAAAATCAAAGTGGCGGCTTCAAAATGGCGATGATCTCCGTGATTACGGTCCGATTCTATTCAAAATTGGTATGTGGAGGTTTTCGGGGTCGGAGATTATGAATTTTCTATCGAACTTCACAAGTTCAAGATGGTGGATGAGTTTTGTAATTGAGGTCCTATTCGATTCAAAATTGGTATGTTGGGGTTTTTGGGGTCGGAGAAGTCGAAGATTATTGATTTTAGTTAAAATTTATAAATTGAAAATGGCAACCTCAAGACGAGTTAATCTTCAGTTGGTCTCCTTAGAGGACTAGATACTTCAGAACTTACAGCATAAAAAGGCCTCATAATAACAATGCTTCAACAAAAATGCATTGATTGAAACGCACTTAAGTACTAAAAAGACCAAAACAAAATAATTAATAAAAACACTTTTAAAAACAAGCTTTTATTCAAATGCACTAAAAAGTCAAAAATAATTGCTTTGGATGTGTGACATAGGTTATTCCGTGAATTATAGATTCAAAAGATTGTCAGTTTTGTATTCGAACTGATAGCTTTGCGCGACAAGCTTTCGAATCTATAACTCACGGAATAACCTATGTAACACATCCAAAGCAATTACTTTTTACTTTTTAGTGCTTGTCTTTGAAAAGTTCTCTCAATAATTATTTTATTTACAATGTGCTGAATGTTGAAACGAGAGACCCTATATATTTATGCTGCGGATGTCTGGGATTCGAACCTAAGAATCAGAATAAACTCCTTTGAGAAAAATCAACTTGGACAGAAAAATAATATGTGGTCACACAGAGAGAATGTATGAAAACCAATGATCAAGAAGAGTTTGGAGTGGGTGTCTAGATAAAAAAAGAAACTGGAGAAACGACGTTGGGGAACCTATGGGTATGGAAGAATGAGAATGATCTAGATACCTACAACTGGAATTTTGTTATCAATATTGTGGTCCAATATCATTATATTGGCATTCATTCTAATAGAAAAATTTAACTAAGATTGAGTTATATTAAATTTTTGAAAGTGATTGGTGCTTGCTAGCAATTATTAACTAACCTTCATAGCATTTTTTGTTCAAGTGATTTCTTGTTCTTTTATTTGGAAATGTGTTACGCAAATCATGCAAACATGCTTCCGTTGGTATACACTGAACATATAGAGATGTTTTTGTCCGATGTGTGATGAAAGTTAGTGTTTCTGTTCTATCTGGTTAAATAGATTCAAAATGTATTCAGTATGAACAAGTAGTCTTTGGGGAGCGGAAAATCATCTTTCAGCAAGCCAAATTTTCGGTATAACAAAATGGCACCTGTGCAGGTCGATGTATCATGTGAATATTCCAGTTGTATTCAGATGGCTGCAGCCAACTAATTATTTGGAATAGATCTATACATTATTGAGATAAAATTATAGCTGGGAAATTGTGCATATGGTTTGCGCAAAGTTATTTCATTTGGGTGACATTCAAGGTGTTTGAAATTTCAATAAGAATTAAGTTTCAGCAAAGAAAATGCTTATTACTGAAATTTTGGAATCAATTTATATTTTGATAAGCATTCCCGAACTACATGGGGATATCTTTCGAACAGCAAATACATTTCGGTCGGTATTTTAAACGCGCGATTTTGCAACAGACTATAGGTATTCTTTCAACATGATTTCGGAACTGTTGATTACTGTTGAAAGAACAGAATGAGCCACAACACTTATTATATAAAAAAAATATTTACATACTTTTTATGGATTCAAGTGAAAGCTTGTTTTTTATTTGTCTTTGAACCCTATCGAAACGAAATTTGGTGTGTTTAATATACAACATAGAAGGCATATTTTGATATATTTGTACGTCGATTCTACCGCATTTAAACATATCTTGAATTCCAAATGAAATATCCCATATATTCGGATATTTTAATCAGAATCCACGATGATGTTTCCTTCATTCATATCTAGAGTGCCGTGAATGGGCTGAAGTCATAATAAATAACGACAGTAACAATGAAACCAAGCAACTACGAATCTGACAAAATAACTTTTGTTTATTGGTGCCCCTTTTTACCCATTTAAAGCACGCCTCAGCGTGTTTAAATCGAACTTTAGAAAACGAGAAACGTGAAGTCTAAATGACAAATTTTTGATTATTGATCTGACAGGAGTACCTTGTAACGTCAAATAAAATATTACTAACAACTCGTTCATTTATATGTGATACCTCTTGCTCCTCCATCCATTTGATGAACTTTTCATATTCTTTTTTATATATATCACTGGATTTTCGCGGTATTAACCGCGATTCTGCCTAACTATTAAAAAAATCGATATTAGAATAATTCATTTTTGAGCTCTGGTCTCAACAAATATTGATCTTTGATAACAAATTGCAAATGAATATCTGTTTCTCTCATTTCCATGACAACGAATGGTATACTGATGTCGCATCACGAATACAACCATTTTGCATTATTATTTCTATTTTTTGTAGTAATAATACCAGTACATATGATTTCAAAGTGCACCAATAAAAAAAATTGCGTAAAGTAATCGTGGATAACTGGTCTTGAAAACACTTGCTCTATTTCGAGCACTCCGGCTGCGCCGTCGTGCTCGGAAAATCGCGCGTGTTTTAAAGCCCTTTTTATCCACTTATACTTTAATATACTATTCCATCAAAATAGTTTTTCAAATCTAGCGGTTAAAGTCACATTTCTAGATGAATCTGACGGCATCCTTTGTAAGCAGATATTTATCTTTTGTATGGAGCAATTTGTATTTTTTTTCAATATTTGTGTTATTTTTTATAAAATCAATAATCATTAAAACTTTTATGAATACGTTTTTTCGATATTAAAAAAAATCCATTCGTCGCTTGGCATACACTTTTTTGTATCTTCCTATATACTATTTACAATTTCCAAAATGGTTTTTAGTTAAAAAATAAGGAAAAATAAAATATGGAGGGCTGACTAGTGACAAAATATTACAGTAATATTCATAATTCCAAATTCAGTTTCGATAGCTTCGTAGGGAGAAATCGAATAAAGCATTCAATAGCCCCCCCCCCTTGTTAACCTTTGAACGGTTCGACGTAGAACTTTAAAAAAAAGGTATAGAATGACATCACCGATAATACTTTTTGAAATGAAAGGCATTGTGAATGCTTGATAGATGGCGCGGGGGGATAGATGCACATCAACTTGAAAATTTCAAATAGCATGAGGGGTCAAGTGGCACATCGTTGAAAAGAAACTCAATTCTCTTCTCAACAATGTATTTTTTCTTCAATTGCGTTTATATATTTCTTCACAATATGCATTTGAAATGTCAAGTATAGCAAAATTTCAAATTCATATTGTGAAAAACAGTTTGAACAAAAATAAAAAAATATAGGATGGTTGAAAAGTGAATTAAATTATCTTTTCAACGATGTGCCACCTGACACCCGCACCATCTATCTAGGCATCCCAATGTCTTTTTATTCCAAAGAGTAGTATCAGTGATATCAACCAAAATAATTATGTTCCCGTTGTTCTATGTCGAAGCGTTCAAAAGTTAACAGTGGGGGGTGAAAGGGGTGAGGCTATAAATAGCCCCACTCGCAATTGTGATTCCGCAGAACAACCATAGTTGAAAGAAAAATTGAATTACCTTTCCAACGATGTGCAAACCGACCTCTATGCGTTTCCAAATTTTCAAGTTGATGTGCCCCTGGAAGCGGTAGATAACTCTCATTTCGTAATGGTAGTCCCAATGACGGGCTCTCAACATTATTATTAATTGTAATTCATGATAATCATTACCACATTTACCGTATGGCTATGTCCTATCGTTATCATGCAACTTAGGCTTGCTTGCTGAGGTAAACAACGAAGTTGCAGAAGGTTTTGAACGGTAGCTCTGCAATTTTGGCGAGTAATCTTTGACATGTGTAGACACTGGTTCTTGTGGATGTTCACGGAAGATCCGACAGATGGTTTCTGCGGAAGTTCTCGAAAGGTTCGAGAAACGGTCGTCGTCAACCTTCTACTAGCTTTTACCATTTTTCTGACTACTATACAGTGAGCACGTAAAGGTTGGAATAAATTCGCCAAAGTCTTCACAGGGCCAGAAGTTTTTTTTTTTCTGGCATGATACATGCGGAAATTGACAAGAAGAAATCAATTGCATGTTAAAAACACGCACAACTTTATATATGACCTTGGTGGATACAGGCTGACAACTGGCTGCAGAGAACCTGACCGATCTAGTAACAGAATGTTTTTAGAATGTTGGTACTCACACCAAACATAGGAAAAATCATTTAGTGCCTGAGCAAAATTTGTGCCCTTTTTTCGCACAATTCTTCGTACAGCAGCTATCATTAATGGTCGATGAAAGAAAATTGTATTTCGTGCATAAAATTATTTATTAAAATCGTAGCAAAGCGCTTTCGACCCTTAGGAAAGTAAGTAATGATGACCTAAGGGTCGAGGTCATCATCAGTGCGTACCTGAAAGTAAGTAATATTGATAGAGAACTGGAAAGTTTTTTGAGAAAAAAAGTTGACTATTTCAAATTTGAGGTTACTTACTCGTCAGGTGTACAAGAAGCCAAAAAGACCATGAAATATCTCATGATCAATGAAAGTTGTATAAATTTACGTGACAAACATGTTAAAAAACATAACCTAGGCCAGGATGAAAATTGAGAATACATTTTCATTATCTTTTTAAAAGTCACCAATACTCCAGTTTCAATTCTAGCATCTTTCATTTACAAACTTATAAAACAGTTAACTAACTTCAAACCTACATTTTCGGTAAGTAATTCTTTAGATTTGATTAATAAACCTACGAATTTAGATCTACCCCAAGATTGTCTAATGATTTCATTTGATGTTAGCAATCCCTTCACCTCTGTTCCAAAAATTGAAACTTCACTACTAGTCAACGAGGCTCTAACCCTTGCAAAAGTTGATGACAATTGAACTACTTTTATATTGACCATTTTGAATTTTTGCCTTTCACAATTTTTTTTCATATTTAATGAAAAATACTATCAGCAACCCGAAGGTCCTGCTATGGGTAGTTGTTTATCCCCTTTTTTGGCAGATATTTTCATGAACAATTTAGAAAATAAATTCATTGTCACGGATATTAATCCTGAAATTCTACATTGGTACAGATATGTTGATGATTGTTTAGTGTTTGTGAATGGTAATATTGAGACTGCTCAAAATTTATCAACTAAAGTTTATCAAATACACCCTAACATAAAATTCACCTTAGAAATAGAATAAAATAATAAAATAAATGTTTTAGATCTTACAATACATAAAGATATTCACTCCGTAGATTTCAATGTCTACAGAAAACCTACACAAACTGATCATGTGATACCTAGTTTTTCGAATCATCCCCATCAGCACAAAATGGCTGCCTTCAATTGTTACATCCACAGACTCTTAAATGTACCTCTTTCTACAGTTGAGTATCAAAAAGAATTGAATATTCTGAAACAAATAGCTTCCAACAATGATTACAATCCTAGCATTATCAACACATTGATTCAAAAAAATCAAAAATGAAAATGAACATAACTTATCTTATCCAAAATCAAATTCAATCGACAAATTTGTTTCAATTCCTTTTCTAAACGACAACATTTCTAACAAAGTAGCTAGTTGCATTGAAAGTAACTTTGACAACATTGAAATCTCTTTCAGAACCAACAATAGCTTGAGTAGATTTTTGGTTAATACAAAAGACAAAATTGACAAACTTTCCAGAAGTGGTATATATAAGTTAAGTTGTGAAGACTGCGATGCAGCCTACATTGGTAGAACTTGTAGACCTTTGAAAGTTCGTATTATGGAACATTTAAACAGTAATAAAGTTTCTGCCTTCGATCATCACTTGAGATTCAACAATCATAATTTTAGTCCAAATAGAAATTCACAATCTTACATGAGGTCAGTTCCAAAAATTATAATAGATTAGATTTTCTTGAAGATTTACACATTAGTAAAGGAATACTTAACAATAACCTTTGTCTCAACACGCAAGTCAATTTAAATAGATCCTATATTCCACTTCATAGACGTCTAAATTGAATAAAATTGAACTTCCTTAGCCTTTTTACTCCAATTCACTTTTGAATTTTCTTGTTAATCATGCTAATAATTTTCAATTTCCATTCTCTATGATGATTTTACTTGTATCTCTTTGCAATTTGCCAGCCTCTTTTTCAGTTTTTTCCATACTGAGAACACAAGTCATGTTCTGGATTATCACCTTTTAGACTCTGTTTTACAGCTGTGGGAGTTGTGAAGTTGGGTCTAGTTCCCATTAGACTTGTCACTTCTTATCCCCCAGTTGCGGTTCAACTGAGCCATGGTGGACAAGGATTTTTATTTTTATTTTTATTAAGTAAAATTTAAATTCATTGTCCATGGACACTACCAGAATTATTCAATTGTTTGTTTTGATCAGGACAGGTCTAATTAGACTTCTCCTCCCTTAAAATCATATTCAATTACAATGACTTAAATGTGAGAATTGAAGAGTCTTGTCTGGTCTTCCTTGGAATACTGGAACATATATTTGACAGATTACAGTTTGATAGATGACAGTCCTCATTAGATTGGTCATCTAGTGTGTTTTCGTATGTCAAGGATATTCCTGTCTTGATTCTGATATCTTCATGGTTCTGTGTTCGATGTCAATGTACATCATCGTTCTCTTGTCAACCTTGTCACTTGGGTCCAGCTATCACACCAAAACAATGGCTTTTAAAAAGATAATGAAAATGTTAGCTCAATTTCCATCCTGGCCTAGGTTATGTTTTTTAACTTGTTTGTCACGTAAATTGATACAACTTTCATTGATCATGAGATATTTTATGGTCTTTTTGGCTTCTTGTACACCTGACGAGTGAGTAACCTCAAATTTAAAATATGTCAACTTTCTTTCTCAAAAAACTTTTCAGTTCTCTATCAATATTACTTACTTTCCTAAGGGTCGAAAGCGCTTTGCTACGATTTTAATAAATAATTGTATGCACGAAATATAATTTTCTTTCATCGATTATATCGATACGTGCACACAGTCACACTTTTCATATCATTAATAGTGCCCACTCACTTCCTGGCGGCCTGTCGGCCACGGACTGCCGGCTTCGCCTTCAGGCCAGGACGAATACAACCACACACTATCAGTTCGGAAAACAGTCCTGGCCGATGGGCAAAAACTGTGACAGTCCATTGTGGAGGCGACCTGTCGATTTTTGGTAATTTCAACACACTTTAGCAAGTCATCGAACAGTACGATACAGTCGTTTGTTGATGAGATTTACAAAACGAAAGTAGTATCTTTTTTTGGCTCTTATATTGTTAACTGGAGTTGAGTCTAAAAATATAAGACATTTGTGGGTAAAGTAGTGGTAGTTGAAAATAGGGGAGCTGTCACATATGAATTCAATTCGGAAGTTGAGAAATGAGTGATGTATGTTACCAGCGGTTGCTTAAGTTGGTCGAATCATACATTAAAAAAAATACTAAAATGCGACAGGGTATTAGCCCTTTCTTCTTCATGATCTCAGGAAATAACAGGACTGTAGCACTAGTCCAATATAAATGTATACATTTCCAAATTGAGACTGTCGACCAGGCCGAAAGCAGAATTTAGTACATTTTCAACACACACATGCAGTTTTCAAACAAGTTTAAGCGAGTTCAAGCATCGTGCTGGTTAATAAGATTTGGTTTGTTTTGGGGGTCCAAAAACTAATCATTTGGGCGTCCTAAAACATATCACTTCTCTGATTTGTTTGAAAATATGAACAGGATGTTTATAAAATAAGATGTGGAATCATTTGCGACTGAAATATTAACTTTAGTCACTATCTTGAACGATGGAAGATAGTGACTAAATTTTATCTTTCCATCGCAGATGATTCCACATCTGATTCTATGAACATCTTGATCATATTTTCAAAAACATCAATCTATCATACCCCATGACAGGTTTTTATGTCAGAAAACACTAATTTCAAAGTGTCTCTCCAAAATAAATGTTTCTAACTTTTTCCATCTTTGCAAAGTGAGATTGTTTCTAGAAAGTGTGTTCCGCATTTATTCCGGTCCTCCGTATGATCGTGGAAGCGTGAAATAGATTTTCGTCGACAAAAATGTATGGAAGACCTAGTGAATGCGATGCCTCTCTTGCGTCAATGTTACAAATGATTTCTGGTGAGTACTCTCTTTTGGAAAACATTCTCCTTTGCCTCATTCATCTACATGAGTTCTTACTCAAGACTGGAATAGAAAATCAGATAACTATCTGAATAATAATGCAAATTTTCAATTTCAGACTTTTCTTTTGAGTTAGGGTCCTTTCAGAATATCTATCAGATGTAGTTCAATGTCCACCGTGACTTCAGCCGGAGAAGTAGTGTTTTCTGTTAGACATTCACAAAAAATAACTTCATTTTTATCGTGGATTTTTCACAGAAGAAACTTTCTATTCAATATTTAATTGAGTATGTTTCCTTTTTCAAAATCATTCCTCAATTTCGAAGGAAAAAATTGAAAAAAAAAACTGTCAGGTGTGAGGTTCGAACCCACGCTCCCTTTCGAAAACCAGAGCTGAAATATGGCGCCTTAGACTACAAAGGTATGCAAGCAAATGAATTGCATATTAATGATGGTTGCTGTATGAAAAATTTTCCGGAAAAAAGACATACAAAATTTGTGCACAAATTTTGCTCAGGCACTAAGTGATTCTTCTCATATTTGCTGTGAGTACTAACATTTTGAAAATATTCTGTTACTCGATCAGCTAGGTTCTCTGCAGCCAGCTCTCAGCCTGTAACTACCAGGATCATATCATAAGTAGTGCGTGCTTTTAACATTCGATTGATTTCTTCTCGGCAATTTCCTCATGTAGCATTCCATGAAATTTAACGCAGAGAAATATCTTCTTTCAAATACCATTATGAAATACCAGGCTTGCTATTTTTTAAAAATGGCGATAACAATTATGACGTCACCCGAAAGAAATATATGCCAAACGTGCACCTTCAAATATTCAAAATAACGAGCGATTTTTCTCTTCTGGCCCTGAAAAGACTCAAGCTAATTTATTCCAACCTTTACGTACTCAGTGTATTATCTGCGGCTGTCACTACTGGGGTTTCAATTAGCAAATCAGTTTGGAAATGAGCGGTGGAGTGAAAGTCCCACAATTAATTCTGCAATAGAATTGAATTGCTTTTTTGAATCAAATATGTTGCAGTCTAGTGTGTGTAGTTATTTTGGGAAATTATAAATAAAAGTAGAATAAATTGTCCATCATTTTTATGGGCACGCTCCCCAGATTCGCAAGAGTTGATTTCTGTAGCGATGATTTTAATGGCTGTTTTGAGAACAATTCATATTGAATACAAGGAATAAACCCTATAACGATATGGATGCCATGATAGAAAGGATCCTACTGCCAAACATGGAAGACGACGATGGAAAAAAGGCCACAGAGAGAGAGAGAGAGGCAGATATAAGGAAGCAGAAGTAACGGCGACAGATAAAAATAAGAGGAGGAGCAAAGGCCATCAAAGAAGCGGGGAGCAGGAACTGCGGCTCAAACAGCAGATGTTTTAAAAAATGGGGACTAATCCGAGAGAAAGAATTTAAAAAAAGGCGAGAAGCAAAGAATGCAGTGTGAACGGTGCGAACAGCGAATGAGAAAATAATACAGAATTTGAAAGATCTTGAAAAGCAAGTTGCTCCACTGAACATTCAATACTATCGTGACAGAGTTGATACATTGAACAATTCCGTGAAATCGCCCATTTTTGGAGGAATTGAGGAATATAACAAACCATTCTTGTAAATCATCTGTAAGTACGAAGGACTGATTGGTGCTCTCGTATTGAGGTAAGGAGACTGACATCGAGGAAAGCTTCAACTAGATGAATATAGAATCACAGAAGATGGGTGAATTATTCAGGAGTTTGAAGCGGATGTACGCAAGCTGATCCAGTTTGCCCACCCAGATTTCTCAAATGAATTAAAGAAATAATTGGCGGATATTCATTGTCGGACTGACATATATTTAGAAACAGAGAACAATGGGACCGGCACACTTCAAAAAATACACTAAAGCTTTGGTTCGTTCCTCCGGGAAAGTGAGTTCCAACATCTCTATACTGAATGTGACAGCAGTATCGCTTGAAGACCCACTTTAAGAAAATAAACAGGGACTTACTCCGGAGCAGATGCTCAAAAAATATTAGAAAAACTGAAATCCTGGAATAATAACGCCAATAATCCACCAAGAGGGATTGTTTTAGATGAGGCAGAAACGTATACTTCGAGTTTGCAGGGTGGTGCTAACTTATACGGACACCATCTCCTCCTCTAGCGAGTCCTCAGATATAGTTTAGCATATCGGGACGCATGCTTGCTAATGATATCGAACGTCACCCACGTCAACAGGACAAAAAACTACTGACGTTTTGATCAACAGAGAAATGGTGAATCATTGTGATGTTCTAAGAAGTAAAGATACCGGTGAATGTTAAACCGATTACGTCGATTTACGGGATGCACTTGGAAGAATACGTAGAATACGTGTGAAACGATTCTGTTTCCAAGATGATCAGAAAACGATAAACGAATGTGATTATTCTTGGACAGAAGAGGCGCGTCCAATAACGTATAAGGCTCATGACATATTTGTTATCGAAAAAATATGAAAGTAATTGTTGAGGAAAGTAACGTTTTTGGAATAGAAGAGTCGTCATAAGAAGGAAACAACTTGGTTTGATGTTTCATCCTATTTAATTTCCAACTCCCAGCATAATTTCGTTTTTGTATGTATTTTCAACCAAATATCAGCCCATAGAATTTGGAATTTAGTTTTTTGCTAAATATTCACAAGACCATATTTCCAAATTCTCACTCACTCACTATGTATGGAAAGTATATCTAGAAAATTCAGGTTGAAAAGTTGTTGGGAATTCAAAATTATGTCCAAATAGGTAATCATAAAAACTGTTTTTGTTATTTCGAATTTGGTTGTTGGTTATCGTATACAAAAACTGTAAACGAAAGCAAAATTTAATCGTTTTGAAAAAAAAATTCCGGGTTGCACTCCGGGAGTGCCGACAGAAGTTAAAACGTATTTTGGCGCGTTAAACATTTTTTAGATGGGTACTAGGGTTATTGGGTTATGAATTGCATTTTATTTATGAATTGTATTGTATTAATCATTAGAAACGTTGAAATACATTTAATATTCTTTTATGAATCATCGTTAACAATTTCGACAACTCTTGTATCATGATCATTATCATTAACATTATAACAATCTAAAATAGAAACTATAGGTTCATGGTAACTAAAATAGGAAATAAACAATTTTGATTCGAAGTTATTTAAATATCTCGTGAATACCGCATCAATTGTACTTTTATATCTAGTTGTGCTAATATTGCGTTGATTGGACATAGTAAAATCAAATTATCTATTCACACATTTAATTTATTTATCTAGACGCGTTCGCGCTCTGCTATATGTTCATGCATATATGCACACACTATAGCCAATAATATGCGAACCGCGCTACAAGCAGTCTTCACTTCAAGCATATATGCACACACTATAGCTGCGTCTCATTACGGTGTCGCGAGTCCAGCGATTTTCTCTCACCTAAAATATGCCTACCGCGCCATAAGAAGTTTTCACTTCAATAATCTATTTTACAAAGGATTCATATGAAATATTTTCAGTGACCAATATTTCTTTTGAAATTTTGAGATTAGTGTTTATTGGTGTGAAACTGATGTTCCACCCAGTATATGATTTGTTGAAAAAAAACATTATTTCCATATATTTTTTTTGCAGAAAATGCCATTGAATATTTTTGGAATCAGTTGAATATTGATTTCACATAATGCCCTTTTCCTTACCCACTACCCGTTTAATGAAATTTTATTCTTCTTTAGCCGCTTAGTGTTATTCAAATAACTTTACGAAACGATCCCACCATATACTCTCTCATAAATTTCATTCAACAAGTTACAAAAGCCTAATAAAAGTCCTCCTCTATTCGTAGTCCTTAATAAGCTCATAATAAAATAGGTCGCCGCAGCGCCTCATTCGAATATTTCTTATCTCCAAAAACGGAGCTGACAGAACCCTGGATTATCCATCTTCGAGAAAAGTCTTAGTTTCTTCTTGGTATCACAGGAAAGTCAACATTATTATTCCTCTCATAAGGCCGAAAATGAGGTGAAAGTAGTTCAAACGTTGGCGTTTTCCTGTGGCGATAAGGTTCAAATGCCCTCAGAGCTTTCAAAGCCTGAAACTTATCCTCCATTGTGTCGGATCTCACAGCTTCATAGCTTTCATGGCTTGTCGCCCCTCTTTTAGTGGTGCGAGAAAGGCAGTGTACGTGTCTGAAAGTTTGGGGATGTTTCATAGGTGTCTGCTGAATTGCTCGCTCCGATGCAATGGACTTGTAAATCGAATGAGGGATGTGGTTTAAACCGCTTAACAAATAGAGCAAAGTTGAATAGGGCGAGACACGACCCCCAATTGGAATTTGCATGCTGTTTCAGAAAACAAGTAGTAGTATGGAGACCTAATTTTGGGTGAACAACGAAAATTTTAGTTTTTTTGTTTGTCAGCCAAGCATTGTTAGTTTAGAATTGACTATCCGTAAAACCTAAAATAATAATAAAAGCTGTCATATGGTATCAAAATAAGACCAATGATACCATATACATTTTATTGTCACCTATTAGTCCAGGTATGAAATGTGAAATATTATGCATAACAAGAAAGGAAATAAAAAATAAATAAGAGAAATCCATTTTTCATGGAATTCAATGAAGCAAACCGGACTTTTCTAAACATTCGTTTGACTTTGTTTGCTATTCTTTTGTTTTGTAATGAAATCGAAGAAGGATCCGTAAGGAAACAAAGTAATAATTTTCCAAAAATCGGTATGAATATTGTCATAGATTTTTCCCTTCCATGAAATGAAAACAAACCTCATTCGTGCATTGAAGAATTGAAAAGTGACGCGAGTCAAACATTACCTATGAATTTATTTTATTGCATGGAAGCTATGATATTTTTTCAAGACGGAATAACAAATCCATTTTTCATGGAATTCAATGAGGCCAACCAGACTTTTCTAAACATTTGTTTGACTTTGTTTGCTATTCTTTTGTTTTGTAATGAAATCGAACAAGGATCCGTAAGGAAACAAAGTAATAATTTTCCAAAAATCGGTATGAATATTGTCATAGATTTTTCCCTTCCATGAAATGAAAACAAACCTCATTCGTGCATTGAAGAATTGAAAAGTGACGCGAGTCAAACATTACCTATGAATTTATTTATTGATGGAGCTATGATATTTTTAAGATGGAATCATTCCATGTTCATTCCTTGATATTGAGTTTGAAAATCATCATATGGCTATCTAGAAACTCTTAAATTTCAGATTTTCAGTGGTATTCTACTTTTATATATCAAGATGAGACATGAATTAGTTTCATTCTAAATGTACAATGGTGATGATATTACAATGGGAACCAAAATAAAAGAGGCACTAATATAAAACGGATTGTTATATTAGTGCCTCTTTTATTTTGGTTCCAATTGTAATATCATCACCATTGTATATTTAGAATAAAACTAATTCATGTCTCATCTTGATAAATAAAAGTAGAATACCACTGAAAATCTGAAATTTGACAGGGACGTTTTTCTTAGGGTGATAGCCCGATATGATGATTTTCAAAACTCTAATATCAAGGGAATGAAACATGGAATGGTTATTCCGTCTTGAAAAAATATCATAGCTTCCATGCAATAAAATAAATTTATAGGTTATGTTTGACTCTCGTCACTTTTTAATTATTTGATGCACGAATGAGGTTTGTTTTCATTTCATGAGGATGGTATGAGTAAAAGTTTATCTAGCGATCGCGCATTACATTACATACGCACAATGTAACAGAAGGTTATTGAAGCGATGGGACAGTCTTAACATCAAAATAGCAAGACTACGCAAAAGGAGAGTAATTTTGTTGGAATGTAGAAAATTTCAGATATTCATAAAACCAATGAAATAAAAAACGTGGACAACTATATACAACATAGAGGAGGTAGAACAGGCCGCCAAGTGAACTATTTTGATTGAAGATTAGGAATGAAAATCCTGAAATTAGAGATGAGTATAATGGTGAGTTAGATAATATCAATCGAAATATCCCTCTACCTGCATAGGTATATAGTATATGAATTCGATAGATCACAAATAATTCAATATAATTGAGAGTTTCGTAAAGTAAATCAGCAAAATATGACCGAATTTAACAATTTGAAAGAAGACACGATACATAAATACTATTAGTATTCAAGAAACATGGTTGAAAAATCTTTGGTCAGTTATATTTCCATTTGAAGTTGAATTCACATTCAGAATATAGTAACAAAGATCCAAATGAAGATTTTAAAAATTCAAAAACATCATCACAAACTATTTACATAGAAAGTTATTTTCTAAATATGTTTATCACATTTTTTTTTTCTAAATGAACATTTTTAATTTTACATTGTTAAAAGTGATGAAAGTATAGGATTGCATCAATAAATGACAAGATTCATGCGAAGATAAGAAGCACTACCAGAAACTCAAAAATGATCCAACTTGCACTTTAAAACGGAAAGCAAGTGAGCTTAATACGAGTTCAGATAAAGCCAACCAGATTAATACTGAAACAGCGAGGACTTTGACCTCGTTTTTATTCACTCCATTCTGTAAACCAACATTATCCATCAGACCAATTGTTTCCTTGATTAATTGGGCTATTATGAAATCAACATCATTTTTAACGAAATACGTACTGATAATATCTAGCATAACTAAATATTGGAAAACAATTGGAAATTATTGTAACTACGATTAATAAAAATAACTTCTTGTCAATTTTGAAATAATTTTTTTTAACTTCCTGATTTTTGATGGTTTATATTTTAAACCAATTTTTGGCACGCCAATGGGTCAATGATTTGATAAGGGAGTCTTTGAATAAATATAATTTATCTATACCCTTTCAGCAAAAAATATGAGAATGACCAAATTCTCGCGATTCCTTATGATAAAATAGACATTTGATATTTTCCATAGTTACAAATGAAAATATATAGTTCACAACGAGGATGGGGAAAAAATACCAAATACTGACACTTCCCATAGAAAGAATGAGAGTTCAGTTGATTCTACAACTATTTCGAAGTTTATGGAGTCATCTGCAGTCTTATTGCCATAATTGTTACAGAAATTAATAATACCAACCTAACAAATCAGTTGTAGTAGACTGCTGAAATCGGAAGTGCGTGGCGTACCCATTTGTCTCATAAGAAAAACCTGTTTCTATGTCACTTTTAGATAAGATTGTTAGTGAACTATAGTTAAAAAACGATATTTTCCGATTGTAATATGTCAATTCGCGATTTATGTGTTTTTTTTTTATATTACAACCTAAAGTTATTGGGGTATCAGAAATATGGGCAACTGAAATGGGCATTACCTAGTTTGTATATGAGTGTGTCAGAATTATGTACATATTTAAATATGGAAAAAATGAATTTTATGTTTTTTTTTAATAAAAATAATGTTGGTGTTCACTCTCTCCATTCATTTCTGTGAATGAACTGTGTTACCCCAATTCTGACAATGGGTGTCACAATAAGATTCAGTTGTGTCCGTTTTATGAACAATAATGAAATTATTGTTCTTACTGAATGTCTCAATTTTATGGAAAGTAGCCTGTCCAACGCAAAGCTGGAGCCCCCACTATCCTATCAAAGCAAGGAGAGGGTAAAGTGGATAATAGAGGTGGCTAAAGTGGGATTTCCTGTAACAAAAAAAAATACTAGAAAGTGTACATGTGCTCTCCAATAGACAAAGATGACAAATCCATTTAAAAACAAGCATGAAACCTGCCTACCAGATTCTGAAATCTCAATACGAATAACTCAAAATTTGGTTCTATCTAGGTCTCAAATTACTGAACATAGTCTTAGAAAATGGTTCAGTGGAATCGGAAAGATAATAATTTGATGGATATATTGACTGATTCTCAAAGTACATTCAACGCAAATATTCGCATTGAAAATGTTGCACCACTATTGGATACAGTTATTAAAGAAGTTGATAATTCTACAATGATGCAGAATGCTTTCAAAACTTGCTGATTATTTCCATTTGATGCAAATGGGATAGACTTCAATAAGCTGGTATTTATAGAAGATATAACAGATAAAGTAGAAGATACCGCGTACAACCAAATTCATAAAAACGTTTCTGTTCAGAACATTAAAATTTTATTGAAAATTTTATTGGAACAAATAAAATTGGAAAATTGAAAGATTATCTCTCCCCTGAGAATGAATGGTCAGGTCCAATACAAGATGAATCTCTAAATACATTATGGAAAGAACCGAAGAAGAAAGTTATTTAGCTGTTTTACTAAATAGGGAGAACACCAATCGAAATTTACAATTTCATGATAATAAAATACCAGGTGATACTCTCGTTTCAGAAGCCGACTGGCTGGATGATTATTCATTACATACAACCAATGAGAATATCGAAATCAATGGATCGTTAGCAAATTTAACAGGAGGAAAAATTAGCAACGGATAAAGAAAAGATAAGCAGTGCAGGAACAACCGAAAAAATTGGAATTGACAGAAGAAAAAAAAAGACATATATGGAAAAGTAAAACGATGCAGAAAAAAAAGGAAAAGAAATAAGGATGGAATCAGATGAAGAAAAAAGACAGGAATAGAAAAGTTAAAGAATTCAGAAACAAACGAAGAAGAAAAAAGGATGGAATCAGAAGTAGAAGAAAGACAGTAATAGAGTCAAACAATTCAGGAACAAACAAAGAAGGAATGAGGCTGGAATCAGTTGTAGAAGATCGTTCACAAGATACAGGTTTAAAAATCTTAGGAAATGCAGAAACATATACACACACAAAAAATAGTCGCTTCAATGGAAAATAAAATATCAACAGAAGAAGAAAAGAAGAACTATACTCAAGTCCAGAAAAGATGGTGGTAGTTAGTTGCTATTTTTAGTACATTCACCTTTAAAAAATATTTTATTTTGGCCAGAAAAAGCAAAAGTGGAAAAAAGAAAAAAACACTTAAAGTATAGTTATTTTAATCCCAATTGGAACGGCAATAAAAATAAGAGCACTACGAGGAGTGTTCATATGCACTGCCGGCAAATGGGAAATTGATATACTACCAGTGTTTTTACTTTCAAAGAGTTACAATCATAAATAAGTTCTGGCGTGTATCCCTAGTTGCCCAGATTATTAGTAAAGGCGCTATCAAATATATTTGAGTAATAAAAGCTCGGCTAGCTGGATTTGGACACCTGTTATCTGAAGCCGCATTATTTTCTCAGTTCACAATATTCCTTGATCAGTGCCGTGTGTTGGTGAGGTTAGGAATTATACCTTGATAACATTTTTATCAATATGGCTTTCTGGAGACCTTTCGAAACAAATAATAAAAGTCAGTTGAGATAACATATGTCTACTTTTACATGGGGTGATCAATTGCTATGATTATAAGAATAAGTAACTGAAAAAATAGCACTGAAAAATAATATACCGACGCCTATGTCAAGGCGGCAACTGCAAAGATAATTCCTTCCCGAAACTTTTTATGTCGATCCAATTGGGATTAGAAATACTATACCTAGTGTTGCCCGTTAAGAGCAGTGGAAGGAATACTATACCACAATAATTGTTTAAAGATCTTCCTCTTTAAATAATACTACAATAGTAGGAAGGAGGCAAAAGAGAAAAAGAAGAAAACAAACATAGGAAAAGACTGGATCAAGAAAAAATACAAAAAATACTGAAAACTATTTATGAGACAAAAGCAAAAATAACTCAAGAAGAGGATTATACATCCTCAGAAATAATTGTAAGCCTTGATAGAAATTTCATGATAAATGACTTTATCATGAATTATCTTGAGCAGAAATTCTCAGGTGTGATACAGTAAATTGCTAATTAAGAGGCTTTCGTTAGTGGAAACAGTAAAAGTGGCCTTCTGAAAGGGATGTTATTTGGTACATGTTATATCTGGAAAAAATAGAAAGCTTGTACTGATAAATATTGATAGAAGAGGTTTATTTATTTTTTCCGAAATAGAAACATTCAGGATTTTCAATATTTTATATTTTTTCAATAAAATGTTATTTTTGTGTCACAATTAGCTCAAATTACTGTCCGAAATGATGACGGTGTCGATTTTATGTACCTCTTGCATATTAGGAAAATTTGGTTTATAGAGAGTTTTTATAATATTTTTTTTGCCGTATTTCAAGTTGGCGTCGTACACTTTGAAAGTGTAATTATGGCAACAAGGTTGATTTTTATCCTTCGGTATGCCTGATTCCAACAGCTCATTTGAGCTAAGATCCGAAACACATTATAATAGAAACTAGATGTCTGGTTTCAAACTTTCCTGTAAGATTTTTTCGCAACACTGCAGATTTGGCTGGTTTGATTCTGGAATAGCCTACATTAAATAATTGAGTAATAACTGCAACCCAACTATGGCAAGAGAGTTCTGAAAAATCTTTTTCATTTCGATAATTTATCGCAAAAACATACAGCCAAAAAACTATAGTTGTGTTTCAGTTTGTAGTCCTAGTTGAATATTGGGCCTGGATAGTTATTAATCAAATATCACTCGTTGGGTGGTTTTTTTTTTCTGGGAATATAATCCATCCAAGGATTATTTCAAGTTCAGTTTGATATCATTCAAAAATAGTAGTTGTAACTACTATACATAATTCATTAAGAGAGCGCTACTAAAGGCGGTGGCATTAGATATGAAGAAAATTTTACTATTCTGTATTCAGATCAAATTCTCTGGATGCATCCCTGTCTACCAGCAGACAGCACGAGTGTGATAACGAGGGTACATAGGGATAACCCGGATAACTGTACCTCTGGGAAATTTCCCAACAATACCTGACGCTTTCTGTTTGCAACATCGCGCTACATTTCAGCGGCCCCAACCTCCATGTTTCCAGCCAATATCGTAAATCGTTAAACTATGTAGTTACAATGAGGGCTAGAAGTGGCAGGCCTTTATATATATTGAGAAGTAAAGTACCATTTTACGAGCTTTGTGACATCGGATCAGAATGGTGAGAGTTTAGTCACTTTCATCGACTCGTAACAGTGGACATAACTGATTAAGCCCTGTCTGTCAACATATATAACATTCATCACGTCCTGGTGAGCATTGGTAAATAAACATAACAGTCTTATGTGTTTCACATATGACAAAATGGCATATGTCAATACTATTGTTTGAAGATAAGGTGATAAGATGTCTTAAAACCATGGTGTATTCACTTATACCTGTAAAATATTGGGACAAACTGGGGGGACACCAGCCCACTTGATAAAGGGCGTTATCTAGAGTTTCAGATGGCGCCGACGTCGTTTCTTGTCATAATTCAGTAAACTGCAATTACAGACCACACAGGGTGTTTTTGGGATTTGTGTCTCTGATCCGTTCTGTGATTGTGCTTTTGTCGCCTTTAAGGTTATGTCAATTCGTTGTGAAATATTTTGAGGTTGATCGATCGATGTAACATATTTAAGAACAAACTATTCCATGTACTTATGTCAGTGTTATTATATATATATATATATATATATATATATATATATATACTGACTTAAAACCCTTAATTTTGGTTCCAAAAATTAATTTTTTTTGCGAGTGTTACCATTATTTAATAATTTTTTTTGATATTCAATATACAATGTAATTTGGCAACTTATTTGTTAAATAATTAATTAAGCACACACTTTACGGTTGGTAAATTTTTATATGTTGTTCCTTACATCACCCTAACTTTTTGAAGCTAAAATCTAATATTACTCCACTACTAATAAAATGACTCGTATATGTATAAATTAATTTGAATCTTCTCTGAACTACCTTCGCCCATTGTAATAATTTTTTTCAACTTGTGATTGTAATGTATCTAGTAACTAGCAAGTCAAATGATTTTATTATTACTTTTATATTTATTTTTTATATTATACATATTTTGTATAAAAAATTTCTCATGAGATGACAATCTTCTGACTGAAAGTATTGGAAAATTCTAAATATATAGTGGATATTTTCTTCCAAAGAGCCATGGGAATCTTTGTGACGGTTCGGAATTCACTAGCCAAAATCAAGATATCTTCATAGGATGAAAAGTCCACGCTTACTTGTGAAATTCATGTGTTTATTAAAAAGTGATAATTATCCTAATCATAGTCATTAGCCTCGATCTTGGGAGTGGGAGTTTAGATTGCCCTCCTTCTCCGATTATCTCATGCGGGGTGTTACTGAAAAATGAAAGAGAAGTATTTACATTTTTGTTTTCTTCCCTCATCTTTGTTAGTAGGGCTCACCTTTTCCGGAGAAGTCATTCTGAGATAGCTGGAAGCAGCCTAGACTGTCGCACACCAGGATTCATCGATTTCTCAACTTCATCAACAGATTTTATGATATCTACAATGAACTCTCTGATTTTGTTCATGTCAGAAGGTTGTTAGAGATGTAATAGTCCGGTAGAGATGGGCAGTGAATGGCTTGATAATAGTTTGTATCGGAAAGTTTAATGGAACAATGTCATCGGGGACATTTTCCAAACCCCTCAATTTAATTAATCATCTAGAGACATCAGTCCACTCTCCTACCTTTTCTCATTCCTTCGTGGAAGTTTCCATGATCTGAAAAAGGCTATTTGAGAAGAAATCACTTTGAAAAAATCGCCAGGTAGACCTCAAGAAAAATCTTATTTTTGACAGACAGATGAAAACATTGTAGTGAGTTTCGAGGATTTCATCTCATTTTCGCGCCAACTGTTCTGAGCGGAATCTTGTTCGTAGAACTATAATCTTTGTAAACGATCAATTCACAATTTTTGCATGAAGTAATATTTGACAGAAAAATAAAATTTCATGGGTTTGAAGTTTGAAATTTTGCGTGACACAAACAACTAAGATTCCTCAACCGCGCCATCTACTAATGAAGTTCTAAGCAAAATTTAACGTTTTTCATCTGTTGTCTTATGTTTGCTGTGAGTACTAACATTTTAAAAACATTTCATTCTGTTACTTGATTGGCCAGGTTTTCTGCAGTCCCCCCTTGGACTAGAATACGAGGCTGCAGCTCAGCAAAATTACTATGATGGTGCTGATGCAACATTAGCCCGATGTGGAACCAAAGCTGAAAGTGAAAATCATTTATTGTTGATGTCTTTTCCTATGGACAACTATGAAATTCGTTGTGGCCTAAGTCCTGCGAGAGATTTCGGCGCTTGTACGATTCTGAAACAAAAATATTCCAGTCGACATATATCGTTCTCCTCCAACGATTGGGCTACCCTCATACACATTCTGGACGATATATTGGAGAATTTTTTTCGAGGCGACATCAATGGCCATCCTGACGAGTATGAAACTGTTACGACTTGTGGAGATTTCGTAACTGTCCAGCAATTCATTGAAAGTGACACTAAGCAACCAAGTATCACCAAAGGCGACACAGAAATGGAACTGACCGAGCAAGAAATATCGAAAATTCTTCAAACTCATATGGACGTTGTGTCTGATCGAATTGCCATGCTGGGTTCTTTGAACTTTTGTAACTAATTTAGACACACACTGCCGCGACACAGTCCTTCCATATTGTTGATTGAACCGTTCAGCAGCCCTTTTCGCACATCTATTGTTTTCATAATACAGTTCAACTCAACCCTATCTGCAACTGTGTACACTATATTTCTTTCTAGTTTAGAATAGTTTAGGAGTAAAATACCACATACGAATGGAAATCACTTGTAGTAATCAACCGAGACACACATGTTCTATTGTGTTAAAGTATTTTTATCGGTACAGAGGAAAAACTGAGCAAAAACATTCACAGTATCGTAGAAAACAAATTATAGATTGCAAAAATGTGCAACTGAGTTGTCCAGTGACGTACAACAATTTGTAGCTCTTGAATATCATACAGGTTTATTTAAAAAAAAAAACTCAAACGGTTTATCTCAACTTAAAAATCTACACCGTTGTTTAGAAAATTCAACGGGCTTTCAAACGATATGCCACTGGACCCCTATTCCCAGTCAAGTTTTCGATGGGTCTCCCTGTATATCTATACAAGAATGAAGTGTGAGTAGTGTTGATACGTGTGTTGTAGGAATTTTTTGATTCCAGCTATTTACTTGATACATTTTTCTCTCATGAAAGATTTGAGTTGCTTTTCCAAATGGAATTTGTTGAGAATATTTCGAATTGTTCCGGGCAGTGACTTCTACAATTTTGGAGCTTTGAATGAGAAACTTGTCATTCCGAGTGATTTTGTTATTTTCGGAATAGTATAGTTATTTTTTTGTCTGGTATTCTGCGCATGTGACGGTAAGTCTGCCGAGTTTAAGAGCATGGTATCGCAGGGTTGCATAATAATAGTAAAGCTGTTTTATATCAAATATTGTTGTTTTTGTGGCGAGAAGGTCGGGAAGATATCTGGATGGTTTTCCCGCAATACTTTTGAGAAATCTTCGTTGAAGAATTTTAAGCGGTCTGAGATGTTTCCAAGGCGCCTCGCTAGTATTCCATAACGAGGATGGCTTTCGACGAGCGTAAAACACAGGGTTGGTAGTTGATGTCTTGGTAGGATTTTTCAAGTGTTTCAGTTTGTAAAGGATACACTGGAATTTCTTGATTGTGTATTTTATGTGTACGTCCAATTTAATGTGGCAGTCTCTAATAACTCCCAAGTATTTGATATTTGTTTTAGCTGAAATTGATAGGTTCTCCTTCAGTAGGTGAAGTGAGGAAGATTTGCTCTGTTACAGCCAAATGGTAAGAAGTTCGTTTTCTGAAAGTTTATTGTCTCAAGCCAATTCTCAATCCACCACTCTTTGTGAAAGATCGCAGTGTCAGCAAAACCAATAATGTTTCCTTTACTCTCCACAGAAAATAACTCATTTAGATAGATGTTGAATAGTAAGGGCACTGTTCCTTGAGGCTCACCGTATTTAACAGCTAGAGATTCACTAATGACATCGTTTATTTCAACAGTATGTCGTCTATTTGTGATGAAACCCTTGAATAAATCTAATGAAGTATTTCTGATGCCTATATCCTTTAGGGTTTCGAATAGAAATGCGCGGCTAACGGTGTCAAAAGCTTTCGACAGATCTATGAAAACACACAGAGATATGATTTATTCTCATTGAAAGAGTTGTGGATGTTTCGGGTTAGAGAGAGGACATCATCTTGAGTCAAAATTTTCTGTTGGAATCCATAATGTCGTTTGGATGTATTTTTTATTAAAAAAGGATTCTGGTGTTCAGCATCTGTTCAAGGATCTTTGATATGTGCCAGATGAGGAAAATTGGCCTGCAGTTATCTGTTAGTTGTCTGTTATCTGTTAGTAGCCTTTTTTGTAAATTGGAACAATTACGGAATCTGTGAATGCTTCTGGCCAGATTCCAGTTTCCATACACTTATTGTAAATGTAGGTGAGTCGTTCAGTTATGTATGACGGTTTTCAAAGTTTCCGCTTTGATTCTATCCGGTCCTACGGCCTTATGGTTTTTCAGTTCTGTTACTTCGAAAATATATAGATGTATAATTAAGTATATATCACATAGTTGAGAAAGACTAAGGTAGGTGCGGTGAATGTGCCCATGTTGAGCGAAATCCTTGATAAAAATTAAAAATGCAAAATATTCAATTCGGTTTTTTATAGAAAGCGTACCTTTAAAACCAAAGAAGTGATGTTTGGACAGTAATGGATGATTTAATCTTTGATATTTTTTTATACCATTTTTTTTTAATTAGTCTTACTGGCCATATTACCACCCCTGTCGTTAATATGCCCATGGCATGTTCCTAATGTGCCCAATGATTGATTTCATTAAGAGCAAAACAACATATTTATATGGCACGTATATTTATTTGGAAAAACAAATTGAATGATGACAAGAAACTAAACAAACCCAAAATTCTAATTTAACTGAAAAATTCAACTTGAAACTTTACACTGGTAGGTAGACATCCCTTAGTACTGAGAGTACAAAAAGTAATTATCAAAATGATAACAAAGCCTATTTTAAAAATATATAAATTATTCTTAAACTAAGGGAACTCTTTAAAAAACAAAACAAAAAAACCCTAATATCTCTGCCATAGGGCATATTAACTCCCCTTAACGATGGGCGTATCAGCGACAGAAACAGAAAATGCATCTTAAAAGTTGTTAACGGTAATTTATTAAAATTTCTATTAGAGGTAGTATACTAAAACAATGGTGAAAAGGCGTATTTTAAAATACTGTACTTACAGTTATTGTAAACAAACATACACAATATTTACACTCTATTAAAGCACGTTTTCTTTTTATAATCGATAGCGCCGAAAACGTATGTCTTCCCTTCAACCTCTCTGTAGAGACTAACAAACACAGATTTACACTCTATTAAAGCACGTTTTCTTTTTATAATCGATAGCGCCGAAAACGTATGTCTTTCCTTCAACCTCTCTGTAGAGACTAACAAACACAGATTTGGCTCGTAGTGCTGTAAGTACGAAATATTGAAGTGTTGACCGCCCTATATTGGCAAATAAGCTAAATTTTTTAAAATTGCACCAGGTGAGCATATTACCAGCATGGGCATATTCACCGCACCTACCTTATTCAATAACTAGACTATTGTGACGTGCTAACCTGTACCTAGAGATGGGAGTCAATACCAAAATGAATTATGTTGATACCAAACAAATGTGAAGATAACAAACACATGTGGAAACGTCTAGCCACGCTGAACTATTGAAGAACACCTGGAAATAATGAAATAACACTGTCTACAGTTTACATTATGACATTCCTGTCAGAAAACCCGTAGAATCTAAGAAATATGGTGACATTAATGAACCATCAACTCGGGAAACAGTAGCTAAAAATAGAAACAACGGGAAGACAACGCGGTTTCCTGCAGCTGCAATAATATTTCGCTATAAAAGCGACGAACAGAGCTCAATCAAGGGAAATCAGATCAATTCATTTCGGAGATCAGATTCAATCTAGTTCGAGACAGTGGAGATTAGGTCAGTTAGGCATTCAATCTAGTTCGAGACAGTTGAGATTAACTAAATTAGGCATTTAAGTGTAGACTAAGCCAGTCGGATTCAGAATAATCCAGTTCGGTATTCGAATTTAGATCATTGGAATTCAAGTAAAATCAATCAATCAAAAAGTTTTTTCAATATGTAGGTAAAGCGAAAAAGTATATTCATGAACGAATTGTTACAAATGGAAATTTAACTAACTTCAGTGTCCAAGTACATAGTGAAGAAAACATATCGCGAATAATAAACCGGGCTCAGAATTAAATATCTTCTCGATTCTACGACAGTGCGCCTTTTTATCCATACTAAGTAATTATTGATTTTCAATATACATAAGATTCAACTGAAGTGAATTAAGGTTTTATTCTCTTTTGGTAATTCCGCTTGAAATACTATCTGGTGACAGGCAGATTCTAGTTTTAGGTTAGCAATTTCTATTGTAATAATATTATGAATATATATATATATATATATAAATATATATATATATATATAAATATATATATATATATATATATATATATTGTAGTTTTGAGTTTCTTGAACCAGGAATATACAATGGAGTTTGAGTTTCTTGGGGTTTCGGTTCTTTTTGTAAATGACAAGTCTTCTTTTAGGAGATAAACATTTATTTCGTCGACGTTTCGACCGTGTCCACGGTCTTCTTCAGGAACTACAAATATATTTTACGTTGACACAAAGATCCAATATTAATGATGAAATGGACTTACCTAACAATAATTAGCTGGACCAATATTCCGTGGACACGGTCGAAACGTCGACGAAATAAATGTTTATCTCCTAAAAGAAGACTTGTCATTTACAAAAAGAACCGAAACCCCAAGAAACTCAAACTCCATTATATATATATATATATATATATATATATATATATATATATATATATATATATATATATATATATATATATATATATATATATACAATACAATATATATATATAATAATATGAAATTTTAATATTTATAATATTCTTTGAGAACTATTATTGATTTAGAATGAGTTTACTGCAACATGATTATGGAAATTATTACTATTTGTGTAATCATTAATCAATTAATATATTGTTATAATTTATGGGTGCTTTCTTTTTCTGAGTTGTAATTGAGATTAGCTGAGTACGCATATAGGCGAGATCACTAATTTCTGGAAAAAATACCACAATGTCCAGAAGGATAAGAAAAGTGATTGGATTTTTTTAAAATTTTTTTTTCAAAGTAGTTTTTTCAAAAAAAAATCACAAAGAAATGCTCCTGTTTGAACACTGCGAAAACCGCGCCAGGATGTGACGTAACAAGTTCAGATCTATCGTCGAGTACTGGCAGCGCAAGATAATTACAGAATTGTCAAGCGTTATTCATATTATTTCTTTACAATGTGAGCAGGCCGAAGACATAATGACATAGCACTCGGTATATATACATATCATCCAAGAATAACTAAATCAAGAGCAGCTATCAAATTTCAATATAACACATGCTGACACAAATTCTGATTCATTCATAGGATGAAACAGGATAACATTTCCTCAGAAGTTCCGCAAATTTCTTGACAATAAGAGCAGGACGAAAGAATAATGACATAGCACTTGGTAAACATACATATTATTCAAGAATAACTAAATCAAGGACAGCTATCAAATACGAAGTCTTCATTTCAATATAACACATGCTGACATAAGTTCTGATTTATTCATAGGATTAAAGAGAATAACGTTTTCTCAGAAGTTCCGCAAAATAGTGACACTGACAACTCAGGACAATACCAAGTCAAAGGACTCATGACGTCAAAAGAAGCGGCAATAACGCTGTGTTTGAATGTCCCACTGAATTTGAGGGTTTTAGAGCAGCGTTTATCCGAATATCACACGATATCTTCTAGGAAAAACTATGCATACAACTATATTTCGAATCAAGCACACATGAAGCAAATTTGTGAGTTTGTGATCTCGCCTATTGAACGAATCTGCTCTCATTCGACAAATATACCAGGTGATAACTCTATTAGCCGCTCAATAGGTGTTTCTCGTTATTTTTCGGAAGGAATTATAACACCCAGTATAAAATTTCTGTAGCTTTACTATAATATCTTTATATAGCCAAAATAGGGGTCGGTGATCTGGACACAGGTCATAACAGTTCGTTAATAATGAGCTTTAGTTCATGAGTGTTTGTAGGTAGGAGTATGAGCGAATTTGGAATTGACTGCCTACTTATTTTATAGACGGGATTAGGGTTTATTTTTTCAGCGAGTTTTTTTCCAGTGTTTTCGAAGGTTGTATTGAATTCATCCGCAATTTCTTCGTCATTCGCCAATGTCTGTCCCAGTTCATTTTTGATGATATACATTTTAATAATTTTTTTTGGTGTTACTTACTTCTTGCACTATTTCCCATGAAGCTTTTGTGTTTGATTTACTGGTTTGTTTTTTTATTTCTGTAGTATTCCAATTTAGTTTTTTTAGAGAGAAATATCAGTTTATTTTTGTATTTTTTATACTGGTTTCTCAGTATATCATCATTTAGGTTTTTTCTAACTAATTTTGCCATGTTGTTTTTCGTATTGGTCGATTTGAGTAAGGCATTTGTCACCCAAGGGGCGATTTTGGTGGTGCAGGTTTTTTGGTGGTGGAGTTGTATAGCATATATTTATTAACTACCAATATGGATAACACTCCATAAGACGCCATGTTAATGAAGTGAAGTCACGAAAATCAGTGTCCTTTTTCTTGCGGGCACTTGAAAACTACTGCGCATGCGCAACTTTTGAATTACGACTCATGACATAAATATTTAAGGTTAGGTAATCAGTTTGACATTTTGACCAGAATTGGGCAATCCAAACCACGTGACCCAATATGGCGGTTGTTGGCACACAAATCACCAATTGATAATCGCCATAAGAACATCATTGTCAGTTTGCTCATTGGAGGTTGGAGTCGTTGGCAAGTAGAAGTATATTTTTGATTATTTTCGGAGCTTTCGTGTTGTTAATTATTAATATGTAGATGGAGAGTGATTACCTGAAGACACTATTGTTGAAAAGCAGATACGTTGGTGAACGGTATGCTTGAAAATACATCCCCATGTTCTGTTTACATTTTTATCACTGTATTTGTTACAGGTTAGAATGAACTTGAGATTGATCAGTTATTTAGATCCTTTTACACTGAATAATTCTGAACTGAATTGTTCAATTGATGGTGCTCCTCTGTTAGAAATATGGATATTATTCGTATTTGGTTTTACTCGTAGCTTCCATTTCCAAATGCAGATGAAGGCCTATTAGTATAGAAATCCATAAAGATTTTTAATCTGACTTCGTTGTGAAGGTGAGAACAGAGATTCAGAATCATTCATATATTTTAGTTGGATAGGTAAATCTTTCCCTAAGCAGCAGGCTTTTTCTGATAGTGGATACATGTACAGTAGCAAATCTTGAATCATAATGACATCGAAGTGAATTTTTCATTTCAAACAGGACTATTAGTAAATTAATATGTTTAATGCCAACTTTGCTTATTATAAGAGACATTCATTTGATATTTCAGAATATATCTTCTCAACTTTCATAATAGTTCTAATCAACAAAACTTTTTCCTCAGGTCAAGCATTCACAAAAGGCTAATGAAAAACCTTCAGATGTTTGCTGCATAATTGCTAATATAATGAATGGAAAAATGGAGTTATCGGTCCCAATCTGACTCACCGTACTATGTTTCCGATTCTCCAAACATTAAGAAATGTTCAGGAGGTTGACACATATTTTGATATGTTGTAAGAAATTAGCATTATGCGATTATTGCACATAGGAAATTATGTCTCTACTAAGGACATATTTTCAGTTTTTCTCAATTATCTCAGAAACCTCCACTTTTAGGCACATGGAATGTCATGACTTTCAGGTTGAGTATCGATGAGCCGAACTGATGTCAAACGCTCATTTGTCCATTCACTTTTCCCAAGAAAATATGAAGGAACATTTGACCACATACCATCGTAACTACGCCACTGGTTTACGAGAATAAAAAATTATAACTTCAAGTTAGCACGTTGATAAACCTTGATCAATGTAGCAAACTAAAAAAAAATATTTCAGGAATTTTGGAGAAAACAAATTAAATCATATTTTTTTTCGTACTTTCGAACCCTGTATCTCAGAGGGAATGCATTTTAGGACATACCTTGATACCAACTTTTCACCTCGAAATGAGGTGAGGAATCTGTAGTCGGAGTTTGTCGGTCTTATTCTGACTCACCCTGTGACCCGGGTGACCCGGAACCAATTTACCCCCCTGTATCTTCGTTGTTATTTTTTATGGATGTTTCAAATTCGGTACATCGATTTGATGTTATGATTGTACAATTTAACAAGTATCAAACCAAATATGACACTTCCAGTTTGACCGGAAGCGCATAGAATGTTTATATTTCAAATGGAAAGTATTTTTTTTTTGGAAAATTACGATTTCGTATAGAAATACCTTTTCAATGATATATCACAATCATACTTCCAATTCACAATCTGTGATATGATTGAGATTTCATAAAAAATTACTTTTTGTATTCCCCTCGTAACGGAACATTTTCATGGAAGTATGCTATTGAAGATTGAACAATATCATGTAAGTAACAATAATTCATGGCCAAACTTTTCACACAATAAGTTTTATGCAGACTAACTATTTTTAAAATTTCAGTTTTTCTTCATTTTTCAACATCAATACAATCATTTCTTTTGAATGCTAACATAGGAGTTTTTAAAGTTGGTTAGAAACTCCAATACATATTGAAATGCAACATATTAAAAAACCTCCATATTTTTGTCTCATATTTATTTAATTTCCATGCTATACCTACATTTGTATTGAACCTTTCAACTTCATCTCAATTGGCTATGATATTGAATTTCTTCTATAGGTCTGGAATTATTTTTGAAACTGCAAAATCGGACGCAACAAAATATTTATTTCGATAATTTTCCTACAAAATAGTATACATTTGGAACATGTACAGTTTTCTAACTCAATTCAAAAGAAATGCAACACCTATGACAGACTCAATCAATCGAAATGTTCAAAATGTCGCCCGTTAACGTCAATGCATTTTTGTATATTTTCGGAGCATGCCCGCATAACATTTACTATGAGCCGGAGTAATTTCGTTGATGGCTCTCCTTACCCTGCCTTCAAGTTCCTCGCGATTTTGAGGTCTCTTATGAGCATAAACTTGATTCTTCAAGTGAGCCCAAACAAAAAAAAACATTGATGTGAGGTCTGGTGATCTTGGTGGCCAACGAACTGGACCATGAGTACCAATCCAATTGTCTTTGAAAGTTCTAGTAAGATGTCCTCGGACTACGTTCGAATTATGTGCTCCATCTTGTTGGAAATACATAACGCGACGTGTCGCTAAGGGAATGTTTCCAATAAAATTTTTGATTTCATCATTCAAAATTTGTTCACCTATTAAAGCTCCATCAGAAATAATTGGTCCCACTATTCTGGTTCCAAAAATTCCTAGCCAAACATTGAATCCGAATCTTTCCTGGTGTCTTCCTTCTCTGAACACATGCGGATTTTCTTAAGCCCAATAACGTAAATTATTTCTATTGAAATGACCATTGTTTGTAAAGCGTGATTCATCACTGTATAGAATATTGTATTGGAAATTTGGATTTTCTGTTTCTTTTCGTATAACCCAGTTACAATACACAATCCTCCTCTACGCATCAGTTCCATACAACTATTGATGAATTTGATATTCGAATGAAAGATACCGGTGTTTTTTCAAAGAATTTCTCGCTGTTTCTCTAGGTACCCCGACCTCATATTCGATCTGCCTTAATGATGTATTTGGATCAATTTCAACCGCTGCTAGAACAGTGATCTCCGTATCTCCGCTTACAATAACATGTTCCCCATCATGATTATTCCGTTCTTTCCTGAACTGTGACTCCAATATTGCAAAATAGTTTCTACTACTGAGTTGCGGACAGTTAGGATATCGCTCCTGGTACAGACGCAAGGCTAAACAGGAATTTTTACTTGCTTCTCCATAAATCAACAGCATATCAACTTTTTCAGTTTGGGTAAATCGGTAGTAGTTGTTCATTTCACAAATGATTATCTTAGAAAATTCAAAACATTCGAAATTTGGCGTAAACACAACGACAGAACAATTCAACAAATTTAATTCCATAGTCAACTAACATGAAGTTGAAAGGTTCAATACAAATGTAGGTATAGCATGGAAATTATCTTCATAAAAAATATATTTGAAACAAAAACATGGAGGTTTTTTCATGTTTTGTATTTCAATATGTATTGGAGTTTCTAACCAACTTTAAAAATTCCTATGTTAGCATTTAAAAGAAATGAGTGTATTGATGTTGAACAATGAAGAAAATCTAAAATTGTAAAAATGGTTAGTCTGCATAAAACTTATTGTGTAAAAAGTTTGGCCATGAATTATTGTTACTTACATGATATTGTTCAATCTTCCATAGCATACTTTCATGAAAATGTTGTGTTACGAGGGGAATACAAAAAGTTATTCTTTATAAAATGTCAATTAAATCAGCAGATTGTGAATTGGAAGTATGATTGTGATATATCCTTGGAAAGGTAATCATAATTCCCAAAAAATATATATACTTTCCATTTGAAATATAAAAATTGGATGCGCTTCCGGTTAAACCGGAAGTGTCATATTTGGTTTGATATTTGCTAAATTGTACATTCATAACATCAAATCGAAGTACCGAATTTGAAACATCCATATAAAATAACAACGAAGATACAAAGGGGTGGATTGGTTCCGGATCACCCGGTATATACTGTTTGTGTTTGATAAAAATACTATTTTTATTCAATCTTAGAATTGATTTCATGACAACTTCATATCTTATTATGCATTTTCAGTCGTTTTTGTCAATAAATAAATGGTTGTTTATTCGTTGTTTAACTTAGCCAGTCAATTACTTCGAATTTAATTCCAATCATAAAAAAACTGGAAAAAAATTATATCCTACATCAATATTTTTATATTATAGTATAATAGTAGGAGATTTAAGCCGGTTCTGTGTCTCCGCCCACCACTTTGACGTCACGTGTGACCTTGAATGATCGCAGGTGTGCAATGTGTGTGTGTTTGACCTTGAGTTTTGACCTTGAGATTTGTCATTGTGACATTGGGTTTCGACCTTGAGATTCGACCTTTACTTTCGACCTTGAATTTGGCCTTGCGATTGGTAGCTTTGATATTTTGACCTTGAGTTTTGATTAGTTGACATTGGGTTTTGACGATGAGATTTTGGATCTGACCTCTATTTTGACCTTAAATTTGACCTTGAGATTAGTAATTTTGGGATTTCGACCTTGAGATTGGACTTTGAGTTTTGTTGACATTGAGTTTCAACCTTTGAGATTTCACATTGATTTTTTCTGTTTGACCTTGACCAAAGTTGCGGTGTGGGCATACATATCCTGTAAGGGGGTCATGACTTTCATGAATCCTTGCACTCTCCAAGTGATGAGGGTGTTCATCCTCAGAGAGAGCTAAGAGTGAACTGCGACTATTGATGAGTGTCTTGATGATCAAGTGCGCAATGACCTTCGCACTCCCATCTCCTCACAATCCAACAACGTACTCATCGAGATACTTCCCACTTTGTGGTAGGGTGGGAGCATCTCACAGAAAATGTATGAGGAGAATGGTGAGTCAAATCTGTGTCTCCTCCAGTGAGCTATCGAAATGTATCCCTGTGATTGTGGTAGAGCTTTCACCCGTAGTGATAATCTTCGTCGACATCAACGAGAGACTTGTCAGGGAGGTCCTCCAGTAAAACGAATTAAATTGAACAATAGTGATGACTCACCACCTGTTCCACTCTATACATGTGAATGTTATAATGTGACATTTCCATATTGTCAAGTCAACTTTCACAATAGAACACTCGCACACAGGACGAATTCATGTGTTCACTTGGGGAGTGGTGTACACCTCATTAAAAATGCATTCGAGTGCCGCATTTCCAGCTACAGAGTATCCAGTGAACATATGTATACAGAGTATGCACCTTTTTTCAATGACATTGAGCCCAATGTACTCGAGTTATTGGAGAAAAACATCAAACTGCACAACTCCATCAAGGTCAACATGGAAGTGTTTTGGAAGTTATGTCATTCAAACACAGGAATTGACAGATATAAAATCATTCAATCCTCCCAACCGTATAGTAGATCGATCGACTGATTTGAATGGATTATTCGATGCATTTTGTGAAATTATGATAGCTCAAAGTACGTAGTTTGAGGAGCGTGATTCAGGTTTGTACTAACAATTGTTGAAAATGATGAATGGTAGAATAAAATCTTTTTCTTTTAGCATGGAGTTGTGAAAAAATAATGTTTTTTGAGGTAAACATGAACAAATACAGCCCCCTTGGTGGATCTTCTTACATGAAACTTCCCGAATGCATTGGGAAGAGAAAAGGTGTAGTCAATGTGAGGAATGAAGACCAGTGTTGCTTTGCGTGGGCTGTGACATCTGCATTATTCCCCACTAATAAAAATGTATCGGAGGTGTCATCATATCCACACTACGAGACTGTTTTGAATGTCAGAGGTATGGATTTTCCAGTAAAATTACGCGATATAGAAATGTTCGAGTATTTGAATGATATTTCAGTGAACGTTTATGGTTAAGAGTCTAAGATTGAAAACAAGAGGGTAAAATATGAGATTATTGGACCATTGAGATACTCTCAGAAAAAACTCAGAAGACATGGTAATTTGTTGGACATGTCAATTTGTGGGAAATAGTCATTATTGTTGGATTAAAGATCTTTCAAGATTGGTGTCGAGTCAAATTTCAGCTCTTGAACACAAAAAATATTTCTGTGATGGATGTTTATTGTACTTTTCGAATGAGCGATTACTGTTACGTCACCAGATGCACGATTGTAATCATGTGTGTACAACAATACCCCAAACTGATTTCAGAATCAATAAATATGGGAAAATGGTGGCTGGTAATACATTAATGTTTGAAAATTTTGAAAGACAAATGATTGTACCTTTCGTAGTACATGCAGATTTCGAATCGATTCTGAAGCCTATTCAAACCACTGAACCGGATCCCAAACTCCCGTATACGAATAGAACCTACCAACACGAAGCATACTCATTCGCTTATTTCATAAAATGTTCCTTCAATGATAAATCATCAAAATTTGTTTCATATAGAGGTGGTGATGCGGCGAAAGTTTTTACAATGCGAATAGAAGATGATTTGAAAAATATATATAATCATCATTTGAGGTATGTGAAACCGATGGCTAAACAAACCCCAGAAGAGGAAATGGGATTTCATAATGCCACCACTTGTGGTATATGTGAAAAACCTTTCACAGAAGGGGATGTTAAAGTCAGAGATCATTGCCATCTAACGGGGGAAAAAGATATCCAGCCGCACCCTCTGCATGTAATTTGAATCTCAAAATTCCGAATTTCATCCCCACTATATGTCACAATATGAGTGATTACGATTGTCATATGTTCATTAAAGAATTATATGAAGAAAAGGATAGGGTTGATGTTATTCCTCAAACTGGGGAAAAATACATTTCGTTTACGAAACATCTCTATACTCATAAACAAGGTAAAATGAAGAACTTTTTAAAAATGAGATTCATTGATAGCTTCAAGTTCATGTCAAGTTCATTGGAAAAGTTGGGTGCCAATTTGAGTGATAAGCAATGTGTCGAGATGTTGAAATGTTTTCTTGAAAATGAAAAATCCAATTTGATGAGGTGTTTTCCCATATAGTTTTGTGGATAACATCGATAAATTGGATGCTAACCAACGAAAAATCAGTTTTATGACAATTTGAATGAGGAACATGTGATAGAGAAAGACTATATGAGAGCTAAACGTGCTTGGTATCTATTCGAGTGTGAGAACCTTGGAGAATATTCGGATTTATATTTGAAATCTGATGTATTACTGTTGTGCGATGTATTCGAAAATTTCAGACGGATTTGTTTAGATACATAAAAATTAGATCCAGCTCAATATTATACTGACCTGGATTATCTTGGGATGCAATGTTGAAATATACAAATGTTGAATTCGAATTGCTAACTGACATTGATATGATACATTTTTTCAAAAAAGGTATTCGTAGAGGTATTAGTCAATGTAGCGATAGAAAGCATATAGCAAATAATTTGTTCCTTCCTGATTTCAATCCCAATGAACAGTCATCATTCATTTCTTATTCAGATGCTACAAATTTATATGGACATAGTATGTCACAAGCATTACCTACCTCTGAATTCACTTGGTTAACTCGAGAAGAAATCACAAATTTAGACATAATGGATGTGGCAGACAATGGTTCATATGGATATGTCCTTGAAGTTGACATCCATTATCCTCAAGAATTACATGATAAACATTCCGACCTTCCTTTTCTGGTAGAAAGTATGGTGCCACCAAATTCCAAAGCAAAATTCCAAAATTGATTCCAAATTTGAATGACAAGCGAAAGTATGTGGTCCACTATAAGAACTTGAAACAGGCCATCAATAATGGTTTGATTGTAATGCATACTCATAGAATACTAAGATTTAGGCAGTCATGTTGGATGAAGTCTTACATCGATCTTAATACCCAAATGCGCAATAGGTACAACAATAAGTCTGAGAGAGATTTCTATAAGTTGATGAACAATGCAGGTTATGGCAAAACGATGGAAAACGTTGACAATAGGATTGATGTAAGGCTTGTCACACATTGGCAGAATGCTCACAGAAGTATGGGAGCAGGCGCTCTGATTGCACGACCAAACTTCAGAAGTTGCACAATCTTCAATGAAAATTTCGTTGCGATTCAAATGGGTAAAGTGGAAGTGTATCACGACAAACCACTGTATTTGGGATTCTGTGTTTTGGAATTATCCAAGACTGTAATGTATGATTTTTACTGTGGATGTATAAAGAAAGAATTTGGTCAGAATGCTTCTCTGCTCTACACTGACACAGATTCTCTAATTCTGAAAGTAAATACGTACAATTTTTATGATTTCATCAGCAACAACATAAGTAAATTTTATACATCCAATTATACCCAACATAATAAATTCAATATACCAACCACAAACTCAGTCTTGGGTAATTTCAAGGATGAGTTTCCAAATGATCCAATAATTAGTTTTTATGGTACAGGTGCGAAAGCATACTATGTTCAATCTCTAGCAACAGAAGTTAAGAGAGCCAAAGGGGTAAAAAGATCTGTGATAAAGAATCAATTGACATTGGAGGATTACAAGAAAATAGTTGAATATGGTGGCAAAATTTTTAGGAAGATGAATTCATTCAGAAGCATCTCACATGATATGTTTACGGACATCGAATTCTATCAGTGTGATCCCAATGAAACTGTTCGTATATGCCCTAATATAGTCGAATCGTTTTCTCAGGATTATAATAACAATTGTGAAAGTAGATTTGATTATTTAATCACATCATTGAGTGCAGAAATAACTGAATAATATCATTCGCAATACTCGAATTAATTGGAAAATGCATAGTTGAGTTGTTAAAATAATCAATATATATAGTATTGACATTAGTAATGAGAAAATAAAAGTATTGAGGCATACTTTTGTGTTTTTTTTTAATAGAAGTAGTGAATCCTCAAAATAATTCAATCTTCAATCTGCGTCCGCGAATCAGAAGTTTGTGCAATTATCGCTTCGCGGATGCAAAAAAAATCAACCAGCGAATTAAACTAATTCGTTGCCGCAGATTAAATTAGTCCGTTGGATCGAATCGCGGTTTGGATTGAAATTAAAACCGCGGATCGCGGCCGTGAATCAAAAGTATGGCCATTGACCACTTCACGATAAGATGTCCGCTTCGCGAATACACCGCTTCGCGGTAGAAAAGTCCGCTTCGCGGTAGAAAGTCTGCTTCGCTTCGCGGTGAAACGCCCGCTTCGCGGTCGCAAAAAAATTTTCGAACCGCGAATTGAATTAATTCGTGGCCGCGCGAAAAGTCCGCTTCGCGGTAGAAAGTCCGCTTCGCGGATACAACGCTTCATTTGATGCAACTGATTGTGTAACCCGCACATATCTCGACAATCAAATAACAGGCACGAAGGAAGTTACTCTTGCTGCTGTACAAGCATCCGTTCAATCAGCAGTGTACAATATAGCTCGTGAAGCATTGTTAGCATTCAATGAAAAAAATATCGAAGCTAGGATTACAATCAGTAGAAAATATGACATTGTATTAAAAAAGATTGAAGATTTGGAGAAGAAATTGCCAAATCGAAAGCCATCTGATCAACCATTACTGACCGTTCCCAACGGCTGGTCACCAACGCAACATGTAATTGAAGATCCTCAGTATATGTAAAAATATATGATGTAGTTAAAAAACTGTTTTCTTGTGTGTTATTTGAAAGAAACAAAATTGACAAAGATGCTTAATTGTGTGTTTCATTTAGAATTTGATGGAATACACTCAAACTTTGAGTGACAACTTTCAGAACATTAATCGATATTCCATCAGACCAGATAGAAAAATGACATAGAAAATAAATTACAAGTCAACTATCTTACCAACAATAGTTGTAGCTAATGATCTGTAAGGAAAAATATTAGTGATATTAGTATATTTTTCCAAATATGATAATAAAAATACTTCCTAAAGCAGAAGACGGCGCTCCAACCACGCACCATCCCGTGTGACCCACCAATAATTCAATCTACACTCCAATCTGCTTTATGAAGTCTAGGAAAATCAACACTATTCAAAATTATCAACTCAACATTATTAGACATTATTTAGGATATTTATCACAATGCTCCTTATATAAACCCTCATGAAATTTAAAAATCAATAAATTTTCCTGATATTCAGACTCACGATTGGCATTCAATTTTTTCAATTCTTCCATTCGCTTTTTCAATTTGGAAGCCTGTCGAAGGAGTTCATCATGTTGTAATTCTACTTGCCTCCTGCGATGGGGTGGAATTCTTCATGATGAAAATCTGAAACAAAGCTAAGAATGTTAGATTAATACCAGCGAACAGAGTCGAAGGAATGATTGTTTCGAGACTGTGCTCTCAGTTTTATACATTTCTCCCCTACTTTGGTGGAGAAGGAGTTTGCGTCAAGCGCATGCGCTGGTAAAATAGTGGATGGGCGAAGCTTATGCGCTTCATGAGAATGAGTGGCTTGGAGGGAGGGGATGGAAATTATTTGTGAGACTCATCATCACGTTCCGTATGCGCGAGTTTCTTGGAGTGGGATTAAGAGTAAAATCATATAAATTGAATCCTGAAACGGTAGGACTTTATTCGTAAACTTGTCACTTGTTATTGTACATTATAACGATATGTGTTTTATTCGTGAAGTTGCTGAAGTTGTCAACATGATGGAGGACTTAAACATTCAAGATGAAGGGGAAGCTCTAGGTGCAGCATTTGATGAAGTGGATGCCGAAGTGGAAGAGGTGAACGATACGAGAGACGCAGCCTTGGACCACGAAGAGCAGGTTGGCGAAGAGCAGGCTGGTGATGATGATGAATCCGAAGACGATGAAGGACTTGGCAATGATGTTCATGATGAATTAGGAGAGGTATTATGCAGAGCGAGGGAGATAACTACGATGCAAGCCGCTTATCCAGGTGACCTTCTTTACTGTGTGACTTATACTTTGACTGAACTGACAACGGGGAATAGAGTGAGGAATTTGTGTTGTCTGTGCTTTCTGTCATACAGCAGAGAACACATAAATCAACAATATTGGACTCATGATATTCATGTGAAAAAAAGAATGGACGATATTGAATTTAAATAATGTGCTAGATGTGAAGATCCACTATTCCAAATCAAATTTGCGCAACTATGTTGCTATTGCAATAATTGATTTGGAATAGTGGATCAGAACTTTACTGTTGTTGTTGTATTGTATTGTATTTAATAAACTTTTTTCATGTAGATTGCAGTTTTTTTTTAAATTATAAATTGATTATGATGTTGACTTATTTTTGAATAAATTAATACAGGAAGTCAAAGCTCCAATTAGTTAGTTATGAAAATCAAATAGATATGTGTTGAAATAAAATCTAATGAAATATCATTCAGCCTACAAATAAAATATTCTTATAAATCGTGAGAATTAGACTTTTTGAAACCTGAATGATCGAGCACATTCCTACTCCTCACTTTATCCCCACTCCTGACATCCCCTCCACCCCTCTGAATTTCTATAAATAAAATTACATGTCGATCATTTCCTCACTTCTGATAAACATGTCATGTGTAACTAAAGCTTTCGCTGACTCGAGTGAATATGTATTGGAGCGTGGTGATTCACCACGTCCAAGTTTGTTACCAGTGGATGATGGTCCCATCCAAGTCGTGGAGATTAGCTCTACCAGTGGCCATATGGATATGTAAGCATCAACTTCAGGACCTCTAGCGGATTGGACTTCTGACTCTGATTCCGAGTCATCTTCTTCATCATCGTCAAGTGCACGAACATTTTGGAGGGATGACGACTGGTCGATGAGTGATTCGGCAGAGTCGGACAATGCTCATGTTTGCAATGAATACTGCGACTGTGTGAGTGATGGTGAAAGGGACAGAATGGACCAGGATGCATGGTAAGATCTCATGCATATCCGTAGACCAGGACGCAGACGGCCGGCCGTACTGCAACCGGTGGGGGACGAAGTTTTGGTCATGAGTGATGATGATGATGTCATCATGATAGACGCTGACGATGTGATTATAATAGATTAGGGGTGGAGTAGATGTTGGAGGGTACATTCTAAAGGTTGGTACTCACAGGATGGTGCGAGGTTGGAGCGCCATTCACAGGGTGAGCGCGCGGGGCGCCAACTTCTACTCCACCAAGAATTAATTTTTTGAATAATAAAATAGCTATACTTCATAATCATATCATATACTTCTATAGTCATTGAAGTTGAACTGACTTGATTGTCTTGGATAGATCCACTATCCGAAGGATTTGGTATGACTTCCAGGGGATGCGTTGGATCGATAGATATATTATGCAGAGGGTTTGGGGTTGCACTGGACCAGTGGTAGAGTCAGCTGCACATATAACTTTAGACATTTTGGATGCTAGTGTGAAGGAATGAATCAGAAGCCATTCAATTTATAGATATCTAATGAAGATGAGAATGCAGTTAGAAGTGGCGGGAGTACCCTCTCCTACACATGAGTGTAGATGGGAGGGATAGTGTCGAAAATATGTGTATAAAAGTTGACACTCATATCTTCTACAACACATTATAGTTTCAATCATTGATTCTAACATTCAGTTTGAAAATATCGCTAAAGTTATCGAAATGAATACGACCATTGGAAGTTGCAGTATTTTATCAACTTTGCTGCGTGATGGCGCTGAGCAGTATTTATCAAATGGTGTGATACCAGAATTGAATCGACCTGCACATTCTACCACTACAATGCCAGATGATTTACAAGATTTTGATATGGCCGAGTTTCTCATGATGACGGATGAACCAACAACAACAACAGCAACAACAATTGGTTATTTGGAATCTGATATTGAAATATCCCAATTATTGCCAACCTGTTCTTCACCGCCCATCATCCACATCACTGAAAATAATAAGGAGGAAGAGAAAGTAAAACGGGTGAAAAATAGGGGGAGAAATACAGTCGATGTTACCGACCTGGTGGCTCCAAAGCCTGCTTCTCCCAAGGCTAAAGGAATGTCAAAAAAAGGCAATTCAAGGAGATCAGCATCATCATAATCATCTCTTACCCCAGATTCCCTATCAACGTCACTATTGAATCTCATTGATCTTTCATCGTATGCCCCCCTGCAGAAATATGTTGGAGTTCGAAAGTTAGTGAAACGAGGCAGCCTTGATAAGAAAGCCGTCCTTGCTCAGTGTGACGAAAAGGATCAAAGTTTGCAAGAGGACGTGAAAACCATAAGTATACTTCAGGAGCGCATTGCAATCATGAAGAGAGACTTAGCAAAAGTTGAAAATCAATATGATTCTCTGCTAGCCAAAGTTGATGTGGAGCGGAGAAATAACGATGATTTGCGCAAGAATGCAGAGAAGGAGTTGAATGGATTCCACAACACCAAGGAAGCTGTCATGATGACATACCAGAAGTGCATAAAAGACTTGAATAATGTATTTCACAGTGATAGTGAATAGTTTTTATTTAATAAATGTATTGAATTGAGCATATTGAATTTGAATTTGAATTGAGTAAATTGAATGTGCAAATGTAATTGTGTGGGTTGTGGACAATTAAAATAAAAAAATACTTTGATGAATAAATTAGTTTATTATTCCAAAACATTACATCATATATAAATATTACAAAATGGCGTTCTTTGAGATCCATGATTTGTGTTCATTGGAAAAACCTAGCCATTTGACGAAAACTTTTTGTCCTTTTCTCTTCAATATCTTCTCGACAAGGTAAACGTCAGGATTTTAAGTTTTCTGCAATTCAGCCTCATAGAAGCAGCCTTGATTGGGATTCTTATCCATGTCTTCAAGAATGTATGTTGGTGGATATGTGCTGTTGACTTTGACGACTTTGAATAATTCCGTGGTGAAATTAGCTTCATAACCCTTCTCAAATACATTTTTATATTTGCTAATACGAACTATGTCATTCAGTCGATATTTTTGCTTGATTTTTTTCATCTTCTTTCCTTTTTTCTTCTTGATGATTTTCAACTTTGTAATGGTTTCAACATCGATGGGTTTCATACCTATTGCACGATGTTTTTTATGGTTATATCTATGCGTTATGATTGGAAGGATTTCCAACCATTTATGATTTCCATTCATTGAAAACTCCTTATAGATCCAAGTTTTGATTGTTCGAATCACTCTTTCAGCCATAGATGCTTTTGTAGTACTAAAAGTGGAATAATGCTTGATTTTTTTTTGTCTCATCAATGACGAAAAATTGCTATTGTAAAATTCCTTTCCTTGGTCGCTTTGCAAATGTTTGATAGAATATTTGGCATCTTTCAACACCATCTCCATGGCATCAGTTATTTCTTCACCGGGTTTTGTTTCGACTGGTTTTGTCCACAAATATTTAGAGTAACAGTCGATGACCACCAAAATGTATCGATAACCTTCATTAATTTTGGCATAAGGCTGGAATTCTGCCAGATCTATTTGCCACGAATCTCGTTTGTCTTTGACTACAGTTGACCTTCTCTGGAAGCTACGACGAGCTGGCTTGTGTAACTCATCCACAATATGACTTTTGATATTATTAGCCATTCTTCTTCTTCTCTGCTGATATTGCAATGATGAAGTGATTGTTCAATAAAGATGTATCAATATATAATACCTTCTTTACGTAGCTCCTCTATTATTGATATAATCTCATTTTCATGCCCTGTGTAACCAGATGCTTTCGAAGCAATTAACACTCGAAAACGATCCACTGACTCTCTAGGTTTATTCCAGTATATATAATTCTTCGGTTTCGATGTAAAAACTTTATGTAACTTCAATTTTTTCATTCCTTCACCGCTTTGATTCAGAAGTGCATTGGAAATATTTCTCGATTTTAATAGTGGCTTTATGACTTCTTGATATTTCTTTGATTTTTTATATCTTATTCCATTTTTGACTTCATACTTTCTGTACGATGCTTTCTTAAAATCCAAACTTTCGATATATGTGTTTCGAAATTTTGCATCACCAACTCCAGGCGGTGTCTTGAGGAATATCAAGTTATATAAATCTGAAGTGCCAGGGTATTGACGTAATTGCATAGTACCATCCCAGAAGGAAATATTTCCATCATCAAAACGGACTTCTAGATTTCCCATTTTTAGTGTTTGTGTTGAAGGATCTACCCTCACACCATAATTCACATCATATGCACAATTGCCATCTCTAATATTTTGCAAATGTTGTTTCAGTCTCAAACCATTGCTGGAAGATTCCAAATCTCGTGAACTCGTCATTGATGAAGTGGGTGTTTCGAATAGGGTATGCAGCTATTTTTCGCCATCCACATCTTTGATGTTTCATTATCAATACCTGAAAATGATGCGTCACTGCTGAAAGATTGTTTTTTCCCAATTGGAGTGCTGGTTCGAATGGATCGAGAAGGTGTAGACGGTTTCACAATAGCAGCAGAAGAAAGAGCATTGAGTGGTTTTGTAATAGGATCATAAAGTTTTTCAAGGCAACCTTTTCTTCCACATTTCCACTTTTGATGGAATTGAATTTTTGTCGAACAGCTTCGGTCGCTTGAACTAGTTGACGCTTCAAATCCATTTTGGTTTCTACACATTCATCCCGCAAGAGATTCATTATTTCGATGACGAGTTTATTGTAGTGACCTTGACGGAGTTCGATGAATGATTAAGTCATTTCGATTTGATATATCAAGGATATATGAAACTGTCGAATTCTTTGCGATATCGTCCATCACATACTTTTCGATCTTCATCAATGACAAGGAATCCATATTGATCATCCCAACAATTCACGCACATCAATTGAAATTCTTTGAATGTGATATCGGGCGAGACGTGATCAGAGAAAATATGATGTAAGTTCATCTCGTCTTGCTTGAATATGACGATGAAGTTGGTATTGTCACGTACTAGCTGTTTGAGAACCCGTGAATAGGTCTGAGCTAGGTAGAAGCAATCAACATCTTTATGGCGTCCCATACAAAAATATGATCATATAATATCCTGCTTTTCACAAATCACATTATCAAAAATGAAAACGGAATTTGGTTTGGCATCTGAGGGTTGCACAATGTCTGCATTATTACTGAATGTGAAAAAGCCCAATCCTTTTATTGGTGCTAACACATTGCGCAAGTATTCATATTTCGGTTGATTCAATGATTTTGAATTGAGTTAAACGTTTGCAAATCGCAATCCTTGTGGATGTGTCAGTAGAGATATCATGGCATTTGTCTTTCCACAATTTGAAGGGCCGATATTAGCGAGCGAACAGATGATGGAAGTAGTGGGCCATGTCTCAATGTGTTCGCCCCTCTCAATCCAGTCCCGATTTTCTCATCCAAATTATGTACTGCAAACTCTTCTTTTTGCTTGACAATGCGCATTGTTTGACGGTTCGACACTTATTGATGCAAGATGTGTGATATGTTTCATTCAAATGTCTACCACCACACGGAGCAGACGTAAAAGCAACAAATCGAATAATAAAAAAATCGAGGATTTGTAAATTCTTCAATAAATAAATTGCCGTTTGAATTGCATTGACCTGGAGGATATCAATATTGTGGACCCGGAACTAAATTACAAAAACGATTGGCACTCAACGATCCAGGCATCAATAAATTGGATAGGGCTTGTAAAACACACGATATTCAATATTCGGAGAATCTCGACGATATTGAAGCTAGACATAAAGCAGACAAACAACTTGAATACACTGCTTGGGATAGGGTCAAATCGAAGGACGCAAGCATTCGTGAGAGAGCAGCCGCTCTACTCGTCACCAACATAATGAAGGCAAAAAGGCGTTTCGGTATGGGTTGTAATGTAGACAATGTCAAACGAAGGAGAAAAAATAAATCAAAGAAAAATTAACGAAATAAAATCAGAAAAGTAGCATTCGGAGCAGGAATTGTGCGAAAAGTTCGGGATGAATTACATAAAGCTGGAGGTGATCAATTCGTGACAAACAATAGGAAGATGGCCACAACAATGGCATTGAAAGCAGCACGTAAATATTTGAAAGCAACAGGCGGAAAGAGAAAAATTCGCACACCTATAATACCTATTCAGAAAGTTGGTGGAATTTTACCATTGATACCAATTTTTGCCGGATTGTCTGCATTGGGTTGTTTGACTGGTGCTGCTGCAGGTATAAGCAGAGCTATAAATTCGGCAAGTGCGAGCAGAAATGATCTGAAAGAGGTAAAACATCATAACAGAAAGATGGAGGCGATAGCTTTAGGAAAAAAGGGTAGTGGTATATTCTTGAAACCATATCGCAAAGGCCTCGGTATCTACCTCAAACCATATACATCAAAAAACTAATTTATGCCCTACCTCTTAAACCTCTCACAGATATAGATCTTACATATTGTGTATGTTCATGCGTGATAATTTGCCCACCTCAGGACCACGTAATCATGAAACAGCCATCATCAATTTGGATGGATTCAGCGGTCGAGGAACACATTGGGTGGCATACAGGAAAATTGGAAGAGTTGCAATATATTTCGACAGTTTTGGAGATTCATCTCCACCAGTGGAGTTGGTCCATTACTTCCGGAAAGGTATATATGCAGTCGAAAAAATTATGTATAATTTTGAACGTGAGCAGAAATACGATATAGTTGTGAGTGGGCACTTATGCTTGAAGTTTATCTCTCTTCCAATCACCCGAAAAAACTAAAATGGATTTCACGCCAGAAATGGATCGAGAGGCTATCAAGAGAATGGGGCATTCCCCCATCGCATTACGCAGCTTGAAAAAAATGAGTAAAGGTCAACTCGCAGATATGCCCAAAGAGGTCATGATTTCTTGTGCAGCTAATGAAATTGCATTGGTTTGGGAAATACTTCCCAAACACCTTCAAGAGGATATTGATAATTAAAAATATAAATATTGCTATGAACATCATATGGACAATGCAAGTGTTGGAACATCAAATTCCAGTGATGTGAATGACGGACCCATACCTCGAAAACTATTTTGTTGTTATTGCACCATCGATGATTGTAATAGTGGCGCCAATAACAATCAAGTTGAATTGGGACACACAATGCCGCCGAGGAAACGAAGAAAAGTATATCACATGTGTTGTGAACAACAATAAAATGATTTGTTATCATATGAATTCAATCAGTCATGTCACGAAAATTCGAGCTACAAGCTGTTGGATCCAGAGTTCCGAGTGCAGACTTCTACCCACCCATTGAGCTGGATAAGAATAGCCGTTATGGATTGGGGCTTTTGAGATTCTATGGATACAACACAATCCACAAAGTCACGGAAACAAACAACTTGATAACGTTTTCCATTCCCGCAAATAAAGCCCTCACAGTCAGTTCTGAACGTGATATAAAAATACCAAGTGGTGCATATGAGATAGAAGAAATAAATGCTGTTATCCAACGAGAACTTGAATTCCACAAATTTCATGGCGCGAAACATGATGACACCACATTGGATGAATTGTTCAGCCTTCGAGCAAACACTATTACATTCAAATGTATGATGCAATCAAAGTATGTGGTGAACCTGAAACATGAAAACTCAATAGCATCCCTGTTGGGATTCGAGAAAAAAGAATTCAGTGCAAATCGCATGCATGAATCTACATCTCCTGTGAATATTGTACCCGTGAGACTCATTCGATTGGATTGCAATATCATTTCAGGATTATACATAAATGACGAAGAGAATCATATTCTTTTTTCATTTGATGTTGAGCCGGGTTATAATATAACAAAAGAGCCAAACAACATTATTTATATGCCCATCATCCCGGAAGGACGTCAGTTCATCGACAACATTACTCTGCGCATATTGGATCATCGGAATAATCTCATTGATTCCGGTAGTGTGGAAGAAATAGTTGTTATATTGGAATTGAAGAAATAACAATAACGAATGTAATGGGTTTGTGCTACAACAAACGACAAAACAGTCAATACGAAATATTTTCACCTAATAAAGATCGTCATCCATCAAATATCGTCAGAAAGAAAAGTTCTGTCAGGAAGAAGGTCATTCCACAAGTGTATGCTGAACGGCAAAGACATACATTGTCAGATGAGAATCTAATTTGAAATTATTGGACTCAGATCGAAAAAAAGGATGCATGAGCATACCTATAAGCCGTATGGATCACCGTAGTTCAAGAATTCAGATGAAATCCGAATTGCAATCAACAATCAAGATGTAATACTAGACATTGCCGACAGTTTCATTTACATAGAAAGAAAATTCAAGGCAAATGAAGTGGGCAAAGTATGCTATCTCTCCAACAATGCTTTGGCATTTCTGTTCGATGAGATCCGCTATGAAATGGGTGGTGAGCAAGTTGCCGTTGTTCGAAAACCAGGTATAACATACACAATGAAGAATATGATTTCATTTGGTCAATCACATTCTCACATGCTTTTGACAACTGGATGGGGGCTTTCCGACACAAAACAACACATCATCGATGAAACCAGTCACTTAGTCAGTGGAAAACTCCCTCTCAAGTATTTGATGGGTTTTGCCGAGGATAACAAGAAGAGCATTCTGAACGCCAAACAGGGACTGATTTTGATTATAGCTCGATCATTCAAGAATTCATATATTGGAGAAGTTGATGGCACATCGGGAATTTCAAAGATTGAATGGAAAATACGACATGTTGTGCCCGATGACAAACAGAAGCTCAAATTATTCAGTAGAATAAATAAGAGTGGTCTAAATTCAAAAATCAAGTTGGCTTATCGTATGTGGGATCTTTATGAATTACCCTCATTACGTAGCACATCTCCAGAAATATGGGCAATAAAAACAACCAACACTTTGCAAACACCTCGCTTCATAATTATTGGTTTTCAAAGTACCACTGCATTCAAAAACAGAACATCGGATATGACAAAATTCATAAATGCAGACATAAATAACATCCGAGTGTATTTGAATTCTAAAGTCTACCCATATGAGCGTTGGAATCTGGACTTTGATAGAAAACTATACTCGTCAGCTTACTATGCATATGAGGACTTTCAACGTAGTTATTATGACAAAGATATGAGTTAACCTCTTATGGACCTTGAAGAATTTCAACAAAATCCCCTATTCATCATTGATTGCTCACATCAACCGAGTGCCACGAAATTATCTACAGTGGACATCAAGCTGGAGTTTGAAACAAGAAAAACTAAATTTCCAGCCAATACCAAAGTCTATGCACTCATTATACACGACACCTTCTTGACTTACAATGCATTGGATGGCTCTGTTCGTAATTCATTTTGAAATGTTCAATATTTAATTTTCATGTTAAATCTGCATTTTTATATCTATAATTTATATGTGTAAATGAAAATAAATAAACCAGATTTTGTAAATATATGTTTTATTTCATCTCAAATATCTACATATTCATCATCATGTTCGTCATATAGTTGATATTTCTCGAGGATGTCATCGGGCAGAAATAGTAAAATGGTGTGGAGAAATCCTTCCAGATCCAATTTGATCATTTCTTCACAAAACTGCGATATAACAATGGCACCTTGACCGAATACCTCACAAAGTGTTGCACCCTTGTCATTTTTCTCAGATAAATGTGCACATCTTTGGATCTCGTCTTCATCGAAGCAAACATTCAGATCATAGACAGTGGCATGGAGGGTATCTTCAGCCAAAGCATTCAAATAGGAACGTAGTCTCTCGATTGCTTTATTGATGTCAACGGCTTCCACCCAATGTTGACTGGCATAGTGCACCCACATGTTTGAGAATTTGGGAAACTGAAACGCAAAAAGAATTGTTAATATATTCCATTGTTATTCAAATATTTTACTTACATGTAAAAATGTATGCTCCAAAATATAAATATATTACTTCTACACTGAATGTTATTTTTACTGGAGAAATATCTATATTCAACATATCTAACTTCATCTGACAGTATCGCAGATTTCAATGAGTCGACCTTAATGGAACTCCAGTCAAAACACCCACATGACATCTTTCAAAATGATAATTCTAATATAGGGTGTGGAAATTTCACAACACTGAAAGTCACAGAAAAAGAAGTTATGAAAGCAATCAAATCTTTCCGAACCAGCTCCGCAGGAGGATTAGATTCTTTGAGGCCTTCTCACCTCCAAGATCTCATTTCAAGAAGTTCTGGTTGTGAAAGTGAGAACCTTGTATCTTCACTAACAAAGTTATGCAATTTGATGCTATCGGGTGAGGTAAACCAAGAAATATGCCCAATTCTATACGGTGCTTCTTTAATTGCTTTGAAGAAAAAATGTGGCGGAATCCGTCCAATTGCCGTTGGCACAATTTATCGCCGACTTACGGGAAAATTATCATGTATGAGGAATTAGGTGATTCATTTCGACCAGTTCAATTCGGTTTTGGAACTCCAGGAGGTTGCGAAGTAGTTGCTCATGCTGCCCGCCGTTTTCTCAATCAACATCCAGATTCTTCTTCCCAAGTTTTCCTCAAATTGGATTTTAAAAACGCTTTTAATACGCTAAAAAGAAATATAATTTTGCAGAAAGCTGAAAAAGTGATTCCCAATATTTTTCCTTTTATTAAGCAATGTTACCAAACACCGACATATCTCAACTTTGGTGAAAAGGTAATTATGTCAGAAAGTGGTGTACAACAAGGAGATCCCCTAGGCCCAGCCCTTTTTTGCCTAACCATAGACGAATTAACCAAATCGATAAAGTCTGCTTTCAACTGTTGGTACCTCGATGACGGATCTATTGGTGGGGATAGAGATGTTGTTCACGAAAAATTTTGTAGAATAATTCGTGAGTCAAAAAATTTGGGTTTAGACTTGAATTTCAACAAATGCGAACTTCTCACTTCTGACAATATATCCTTCAAGTATTTTGAGTCTATTGCTCCAGGTATCAAATTGATGAAGAAAAGGGATTGGACTTTACTGGGAGCACCCTCACTCCTGAATCTATATCAGGCTGCCTTATACAGAAAACAAAGTCTCTCGATTTGATGTCTTCCCGCCTCAATGAACTTCCATCCCACATAGCGTATTTACTTCTCAGAAATTGTTTATTGATACCAGAATTATTATATATACTCAGATGCAGTCCAACTTGGCAATGCCAGAAAGAACTTCAAGATTTTGATTCGATATTGCGTAATTCTTTGGAACAAATTACTAATAATAAATTAGATGGAAATACCTGGAAACAAGTAACTCTTCCCGTGAAATTAGGAGGCATGAGCATCCGTTTAGCCACTTCTCTTTCTCTGCCAGCTTTCCTTGCTTCCTATAATAGTTGTGAATCTATGGTATCAACAGTTCTACCAACATGTTTCCTGAAAATACAAGATAAATATTATTTGAATGTGAACAGAAATGGATCTCTACAACAAAGTCGATCTTCCTGAGAATAAGAAATCTCAAAACCTAGGATATTCCAATGACTGATTCAATATACGAACAACTGCTTGAGTCAGCTGCAGAATCTAAATTCGAAAGGCTCGTCTCAATGCTGTAAGTTCTAAAGAATCAGGAGCTTGGCTTAATGCTCCCAGTAGTTTTTTTTGGGTACTCTATTAGACGATCAATCGTTCAGGATTGCAGTTGGCCTTCGTTTGGGGAACATCGCTTTGTGTTAGCTATAGATGTAGATGTGGATCTATTGTTGAAGAAAATGGAACACATGGTTTGAGCTACAAGTTCAGTTCGGGTCGTTTTCGGAGACACCATGCTGTGAATGATCTGATAAAACGAGCTTCTACAACTGCGGAAATTCCTCAGTATTAGAACCTGTTGGAATAAGTAGAGACGACGGAAACGTCAGACGGAATGACCTCTTATACCCTGGAAATTTGGAAAGCCTTTGGTTTGGGATTTCACATGTAGATACCTGTTGCAGCCTCCCATCTTATAACGACCTCAATCACGAAAGGTGCTGCAGCTACTTCTGCTGAGAAATTGAAAATTCGAAAATATTCGAATATAGAAGAATTTTACATTTTATCCAGTGGCAATTGAAACATATGGAGTATTTGATCTCACGCCCAGGAACTTCTAGAAGAAATTGTCAAAAAAATATAAAGTGTACTAATGATTCTAGATCATATGCTTTTCTGATTCAGCGTATTAGTATGGCAATTCAAAGAGGAAACGCTGAATCAGTTATGGGTACACTTCCCTCATCCCGAAAACTGGATGAAATTTTTTTACAGCCTCAAAAACCTTCTATTCAAAGACAAGATACCTTGATGAATTTAAGAAAAATACTATTCCTGATAGAAATTATTCCTTTGATGTCAGCATTAATGATGTATGCAGTTATAACTACAACAACACCATCAGTCCATTGTGAATGAAAATGCCCAAATTGTCGGACTTGAAGGATTGAAAACATTGGCAGCACCTGTCTCATGAATAGCGTAATACAATGTTTATCGAATACCAGATGGTTGCTCGAATATCTTAGAACAGACGATCATATGAGGGATATCAATACAAGTACATCAAGCATGAAGGGTGCCTCTAATAAAATCATTTGCTGTAGTGATAAAAGAACCTTTGATCGGAAGATTCGACTGATAGGGTGGTGAATACTGTTTCTTTGAAAAATCAGATACAAATATTCGCACCTCGTTTCGGGTACGCCTACACAGGACGCCTCAAGAATTTCAGATATTTATTGGAAGGTCTTCATGAAGATGTAAACAGAGGATAGAAAAGCCCAAACCTATCCTGACAGAAATTGATGAGAAATCAAGCGACCATGAAAAAGGCACAGGAGGACAACTAAAAAATTGTTGAGAACTTTGTTGGTCAATTGAAATCAACGTTGAAGTGTACTTTCTGTGGCCATTGTTCTGCTCTCTTTGACCCTTCTGGGACCTTTCACTTCATATTCTCCAGAGAACTGGCCGGCTCAGACTGTCACAATGTTTAGATTCATTCACTAATGAAGAAACTTTAGATGGCGAATAGAAACCATTTTGTTGTAAATGTAGAAATGATTAAATGCACTAAGTCATTATCCATACATAAATTCCCAAAATATTAGTCATTCACTTGGAAACGATTTTCATGGATAGATTCGGAGAAAATTAAATGCCACCATTGACTTTCCTCTTTGAAGGATTAGACATGAGTAATTATTCAACAGATAACATAATTCCGTGTCGCTAACTTGTATGCTGTGTCCAATCATAGTGGAACATCCATAGCGGACACTACACGGCTTATTGTAGGCACCTTATGCAGACACATGGCACGAGTACAATGACTCAAGAGTATCACCGATATCACCGAATCCCTTATAAGTGGTAACATTCGTCCTCTTCTATGAGCAAGAGAGCACCAAATCACTTATTTAATTTTTTTTCTGTTGTATTGCATTTTATACCAAAGTTACTTGTTATTTCTTTAACCCTTTAAAGTAGCTTTCTAGCATGGAATAATATGACCACATGGTAGAGGGCTTACAATATTTAGATTTTTCCAGAAAATAGGCAAGAAGTACAGTCTCTGTGATTTCTTATTTTTTTACATTTTTTTCCGTTGCACCACCTCACGAATTGTTCATACACCTTGTCGTATATTTTTTTTGGATTTTCTTGGCTAAACATAAAAATAACTATATTCTAACTATAAACATATGAACAATATCATCACTCAATTAAGTTGAATTCTACTAGAGGTCGAGTTCGTAAACCCCTGCACTTGTGGACTCTGACCCAAATATTTATCGTGTATTTGAAATCTGAAGCATTTTGCAATTGACACTGTCCACATTGAATTCATCTGAAATACTTTCTGACAACCATGATTTGAATAAAGTATTATTATCATCACGTAATGTCATTAGAATAGATCTACCAAAACGAGTGTTACAAATCGTCATACAAATTATGATGAAAGCTTCACCGATGGGTATGATGATATTGCTCGTTGTTCAAAAACCCCTTTTCCCCGCTGTTCAATTATTGAAGAATTGATTCTCTTCAAATCCATTCTTTTGGAAGAGACATAGTGAATTTATGAAAATATAGATTATTTCCACTGATACACTCACTAATCTGAGACACCACTTTCTACTCTCTGTAGTCACTCTAATGATATTATCTTGTGATTTCTCAACAACGAATCTACACATTTTATAAGACATATCCCTAACCCTTTCTGAGTGGATGGGAGGCGAAGGTCATTGCACTCGATCATCAAGACACTCATCAATAGTCGCAGTTCACTCTTAGCCTTCTGAGGATGAACACCCCCATCGCTTGGGGAAGGATTCAAAGAAGGTCAAGGTCAAACAAAACCTCACATGACCTCCTCACAGAATATGTATGACCGCAACTTTGGTCAAGTCAAACAGAAAACTCAAGTGCAATTCAAAGATTGAAACTCAATGTCAACAGAACTCAAAGTCAAATCTCAAGGTCAAAATCTCAAAGTTACTTATCTCAAGGTCAAATTCAAAGGGCAAAAGTAAAGGTCGAATCTCAATCGAAACCAAGGTCAAAATATCAAAGTTACCAATCTCAAGGTCAAATTCAAGGTCAAAAGTAAAAGATCGAATCTCAAAGTCAAAACCCAATGTCACAAAAGACAAATCTCAAGGTGAAAACTCAAGGTCAAACACACAATTTGCACACCTGCAATCATTCAAGGTCGCATGACGTCATAGTGGTGGGGAGAGCCAGAACCGGTTTAAATCTCCTACTTATGATTTCAATAGATATTTCATTTATTTGTTGAGTCTCCAGAATTAGGGGAAAAATTTGTATTCTAATGATTCAATATGAATGTCTGGAGGTTTTTGAGAAGGTAGGTACAAAGAACATGAGTGGGGAATACCTATATCAATTATCTGTGGGTATACGAATTTCCTAATGTCAATTCAGAGATATGCAAGGAACAAAATCATACAAATAATCGAAGAACAAATCACAAAAGTTTGATAATGTCCCTGAATGAATGATATTTTCATGAATGCACACATTTATGTCTGCGGAGACTTGATTTTCAAACCTTAAGATCATCTCGCTTGATTGCAGCTAACCATAAAGCTCTTCCTCGATAAGTAATTTTACTAGTCAAAACTTGTTATTTCAAACTGTAGGCACCAGTGAAACACGACTATTTCTCTCTCCCACAGTAACTACAGCGTAACTGTCATTTTCCTTCAGTGGAAGCACGAATTAAAACCCCAGAACAAAAAACTACTCAAATTCGATATAAAATCACAAAATAAACCCTTTTTAATTATAGTCACTTATAACGAATTACAATGTGTACCTCAGCCGCCATATTGATTTCTGTTTTTGACACGTGAAAGAAATGTCACAATTTTGTGTTATGTTACCATAATGAGAATTTGAAAAACAAATGAAATAAGCTTGTTATACGCCAATATTTTTTAAATGAAATAATGACTACTAGAACGAGATGGACAAACAAAACCGCGACTTTGATAAAACACGTGTTCATTTTTTTGGCGCATGCGCATTCACTTTCAGCCCCCGATTTAAAATATCTAGGTTTAATTGTTTTGGCTTTGAATCTATTATCAATTTTAAAGTTAATGAATATATGTTGAATAGATATTCATAAGGGTTTCGATAAAAGTGTCTGTTACTATGTTAGGATTTGGTTCAGTATATAGTGAATTCCAAGTCGGGGTTCTGGGTAAATTTTAAGTTTTATATGATAGATGTGTTTCACTTGTTTCTGTTATGCTTGCCCACCTCAATTGCAAGCTGTAGTACCTGAATAAATGGTCTGTAACAACACTTTGTAATATCAGATGTAGTATTTGACCCAGTATGTTAGTTTTGTAAATTACATATATGTGGTCGATACAAGAACTGTGCTCATTTTGAATTTTTTGTCGGGTTGTTTATTGCAGAAATGTATCCGAATTCAATGTTGAGTTGCCAATAAAAATGTTATGGCATTCAGGTTGGTATATTGGGTCCTTCGAAATAATGTTGTATGTCATTAATGAATTGGGAGAGATTACTGTTTGATCTGTAGATAGCGTTGATGAGAATTTCTTTTTATTGTTCAGAGATATTTTGGTTTGCAACATTTTATGCCATTCAGAAGAATAATTGAATGTGTCTAGGTATATTCTCATTCAATGTAGATAACTACTCAGTCGTTTTGGTTAAAATCACCCTCTTGTATAGTTTAGTGTTTCCGTTCAGATTATGAAGATCTGTATTTTGTATTGCCCCTGTCCTGTTAAGACTATACAATCGAAATCAATAGATATATTTTCAAAGTTTTTTGAATTGTCCCGATATACAAAACTTTTTTCCAATTTTTTCAAAAAGGGGCGAAGAAAAAACGGGGGTACCCCAAACGTTAAAAAGGGTATTTTTCATTTAAAAATTCATGTATTTCTGTTGGAATCCCAAAAAGGTTTATAAAAAATTTTTTGAATTTAAAAATATAAAAAAAAAATTTGAAATAGATAAAACTAATAATTTCAAATTCCAGGTAAAAACCCAAAAAAACAGGTTTTACAAAACTTCCCCAAAAAAAAATTTTGATAATTATGAATGAAATAAATATTTTTGGGTTTTAAAACATGATATATTCATTTGGTTAAGGGGTTACGAAATTTTAAATTTGAAAAAAAAATAACCTGTTGTTTCGGGGGGGATTAGATAGAGGGCTTTGTTGAAAATTTGAACCATTGTTGAAAAATTTTAAAATTTTCTGTCATTTCTTCCGAATGGAATGAAATTGGGGCGCATTTTGTTCCCCGATTGAAAATTTTTTTTTGTGAAATTATTTATACTTTTCATCACCAAAATTTTTTCAAACTATTGCCTTTTAAATTTTCTGTTTGGGATCAAGAAAATCAACAAAAAACACAAAAAAAACAAATGGTAGCTACTTTCTTTCAAATTTCCCCGAGGAAACCCCGAACGACCAGGTTTTAAAAGCCCCCTTTTTCAGGGAAAAATTTTTAAAATGGCTAAAAAAATTTGCTCAGAAATCATCTAAAAATTTTTTGAAGCCTTTACAAAATTTCCCTCCGTTACAAACAATTGATTGGAAAATAATGACGTTGATTATTTTGGACTTTTTATATATTCATCACACTTCAGTTCTTTACAGTGCCGTTGATATTCCGAATTTCCAAAGCGAGTACAAAATTAACCATTCCAAAAATTGATATTTTCTGCATACAAAAATTTAAATGGCATCCGTGTATTCCGCATTGTCCATGTTTTTGGCTGCCGTTTTGAAGTAATATTTCATACAAAAAGGGAGGCACAATTTATGAAATAAGAATTTTCTGAGTGAATATTCTCTACCCACCGGGGCCCGTGGGAACTGGACAACGTTTTATCGCTTCTTGAATTTTACCGAATATTTATATTCTGGGGGCATCAAAACGCTTTTTTTAACACAAAGAGGACCCAATAAACCCCAAAAAATTAAATTTAGGAATTGAAAAGTAGGTAAAAATCATTTCTTAGTATTGAAAAAGAATCAGTGGTAAACAAATATAAAAAATTTTTCTAAGGTTTAGAATTCTTTTTATATAATTAAAAAAATTCCCCTAAATTTCTGTAATTCTACACTGTATGTTTGTTTGTTTGTAACCGACTCCTTTGGGGGGATTTGACCAACCCCCGACATCCGAATGATTGAAATTTGGCAGGTGTAAAAATTCCGTGACAATGCGTAAAAAATTTTGCGGAAAAAAAAAACAAAATGGCGGCCCAATATGGGTACGAGTTTTGTGATTAGGGTCCGATTTTTTCAAAGATCCGAGGATTTTCTTTTGGGGAGATTTTTTTTGTCAATTTTAAAAAAATTCCAGATGGCGGCTCCAAATGGTGGGAGGGTGACTATGGTCTGATTCTATTCAAAATTGGGGGGGGGGGTTTTGGGGTCGAATATTTGTTTTTTTAAAAAAAAATTTAAAAAAATTAAAATGGGGGCCCGAGTTTTGGGGGATTATGGTCTGATTCTTTCAAAATTGGGGGGGGGGGTGGGAGATTATGATTTTTTTGCAAAATTAAGGTTTCAAATGGCTCCAAAATGGCGATTTTGTGATTATTCCGATTCTTAAATATTGAGAAAAATAAAAAAAAATTAATAATGATATTAATAGTTTGAAAACTGAAAGAGCGTTAATAAAAAACTGAATAAAAAGTTAAAAATAAATAATGGTGAAAAAAAACAAAAAATTTTTAAAAAAAAACCCAGGCTAAAAAATAAAAAAAAAAAAAAATTTTATTTTATTTTAAAAATTAAATTTTATAATTTATAGAACACACCTAGGGCAGTAAAGAAGAAATGTCTCAGATCACAGGTAATTGGGGGAATACCATGCCCCTCAAAGTTTTTTTTTAAAATAAAAAAAAAAAAAAAAATTTTTTTTTTGTTTTTTTTAGTCTGGTTTCTATAAAATCGTGTTTTTCATTTTTTTTCGAACTATTATTTATTATCCTACATTTTTTTTTTACTATAAATATTTTGAACAAAAAACAGTTGCAGTTATGATCCGCAGTCAACGAAAATTTATTCGTTTTCTTGAACCAGTGACATATAGAGGAAAGAGAACTGGTACCAGTAGAGATAGATAATATTTTTATTAAATTTTTTGCTACATATTATGCAGAGGGGATAGTTAAAAGGATAAATATAGCACTGATATATAATATATATATATATTTTTTCGCAAGAATTATAGAAGTGACACCTATAATTTGGGGGGATGAAGCTTAGACCAAAAAGTGGAAGTAATACACGAAATTTTGCAACATTAAGGTCACAAAGAGGTCAGTATAGGCCAATCCACGACCCCAAAAAGTCGAAATTTAGGGGTTTAGAGTAACGAAAACAAATAACGAAAGAAAATTTTTTTTTCGACTCCAAAAGCCACCATCGGCCTACAGCTGTTTCATGGTTTCAATCATCGGGACGGTTTGTGGTTTTTTTTTAATTCAAACCAAATCTTCATTTTATATATATATATATATATATATATATATATATATATATATATATTTTTTTTTGTGTGTGTGTGTGGGAAGATTTTGACTATTTTAAATGTGGGGATATTTAAAAAAAAAAGAAAACTTTAAGGTTTATCCGCTGGAAAGTTTATTTCATCACAGGATAAAAGATAAAAAAAAAATTGTAAAAATAAATGGAACATGTTTTTTAAATTTTTGTTGGTTTTTTCAATGATGTAAATATTCATCCAACATAGTTACACAAAAAAAAAAAAAAAACTAGATCCAAAAAAGAAGTTAAAAGAATACAACCACATTGGGTTGTTTAAAATCATATAAATATAAATTTTACTCTATGTGGTGTGACAAGTGAAACTGACAGTGAGGAAGAATCTCGCAATTATATTTAAGCCAACGAAAACCCCATGGTAGTCACTTGTATTAAGAGGTCCCAAAGTTTAAAACCAACGATTTTCCCGGGACGGAATTTAAAAAAAACCCTTTTTAACACAATTTTAATACCAAAGCAGATCCTTACCCCAAAAGGTTATTATCGGTTTTTTTAAATTTTTACAATTGTTTTCCCCGGGAAAAGAAAGCCATTTCTAGGAATGTTCTCTTTGATGTAATTTGATCTGCTGCACTTCATGAATCAAAACATCTGGTGGTCAAATTCTTCCCTTAGCCGCACATCTTCAGGATGCAATTCACCATTTTTTGGAAATTATTCTGTTCGATAATGATCTTTGGTTTGACCAATATATTGTTTATAAAACCATGATACTATTAATTACATTTGACATTGAAAGTAATGGAGTTTTTTTTCTTTTTAAATTTGAATAAATTGATCCGATTATTAAAACTGTTTCAAAGTATTTTGAATTTTCGGGGTTGTGAAATAATCTGAGAGTTCAGGAGGATTATGTTTTTAAGTATCGGAAAATATTTATCTTGGGTACGGGGCAAGGGGAGCGTAAAAAGATAGCTTGTTTATGTTGAGAAAAATTTAAATTTTTCCTGACTCGCTGAAGAAGGGATATTTACGTCAGACACAGAGATAGGAACAGGGCGGTCCCCGGGGGCAGCCAGGGCGTCAGTTCATACCAGCAGCAGCGGGGGAATGTGAAGAAGAAGAATTATTGAGATAATTTCACTTCAGATAATTTGATCAAATCAAACCGAATCATTGATTCAATTTAATTTGTCGGACGACGGGTAGATAAAAAATATCTTGGTGACGTGGTGGCCGCGAAAAAAAAAAAGAAGATTTCAAACATAAAAAAAAAGCAAACGATATTTCTATAAGACAATAAAAAAAAAACTTATTTCAACGAAAACAATTACTTGAATGGAGAGAAAAAAATATTCACAAGAAAACAAAAACCAAATTTATTTTGTGTAGGAATTTATTTTTTTGCAACAAACCACCTTTTTGGGCCAAATATACCCGAATCTATTGAAATTCTCTGGGTTTTTAAATAGGCATGTTTCAAAATGTTAAAATTGTCAGATCTTTTTTTTCGCAACCACGGCTCGGCGGGTCTTTTCGCATTGCCTCGTCGTCAGTTAATGCGTGGGGGGGAAAAGGGAGGGGCAAATGGTTTCTTTGTTTATGTGGTAACTTTCCCCAACCTTTCCCAAAAAATTTTCCCAAAAAAGGGAAAAAGGTTCAGTAGGTGAGGGGGTTCTTGTTGATTAAAAATGCGAGTTGTTACGGAGACCAAGTACATATAGAATGATAAATTAAAGTTCTTGGATAGAATTTTCTAAGAAAAGATCAAAGAAAGTTTAAATTCTTTTCGGGGAATTTGGGATCTGAGATTTTCAGCCCTTTTTTAAAGAATAAAATTAAGAGTAATGAAAATTATCGTCATTATCGAACAGAAAAATTTTCCCATAAAAGTGAATGTGAAAGATGTGCCTGGCAGAACATGTGAATACATTTTACCACCAGATGAATTAGATTCAGTAAAAGTGCTAGCGACAGAGTCACAACATCTAAGAGAACATGCTTAGAAATGGCTTTCATTTCCCAAGAAAAAAATTTTATAAATAAAAAAAAGATATCAATCATCGAGTGAGGTCTACTCTTCTTTTTGTCTTAGACACAATCAAAATTAACAACAATGTTATATCAAATAATAGTAATTTTAACATTACCCCCTGGTAACATCAGTTGGTATAATCTAACTGTAACTGTTTCCAAGGGACAAATAAATCCCTAACCTGCCAGTTTATTGCACACCACATAGAGTACAATTTATATTTATATAATTTTAAACAACGCTAATATGGTTGATTAACTTGAATTTCTTTTTATTCCTTGATCTACTTTTTTTTTTTTTTGTATCACATGTTTAATATGTGTAATATCATTGAAACCAACCCAAAAAAGTTGTAAGTAGATTTTTCCCCAAGAATATGTATTGTTTTGGGTTTTTTTTCATTATTGTAGTTTTCCTGATGAAGCTTGAAAAACCCTTTTTAAAGAGTTTATTTTTTCATTGGGTTACCTTAATACCCCTTTTGTTTTGTATATATATATATTTTTTATTTATATTATATATATATATATATATATATATATATATATATATATATATATATATATATATAAATAAAAACATTTCAGATATGTGGTATTTCCTTTCAATCAGTTGTAAATCTGTGTGCCCCCCCATGGTAAATATTTTCATTAATTGTATTTTGACATGATGTTTTGTGGATGTCGACCCGTTGAGAAACCCAAAAACCCTTGAAAGTCTGGAATTAATCAATAAATGAAATGAAATAAAAAACCCTCTGCTTTCAAATGAACCTTATGTCCAAGAAAGGAAATATATATATATATATATATATATATATTTTTATATATAAATAAAAATTTTATGAGTCTAGACAAAAATTTAAAAAAAGCATTTCATAATAAAAATATATAAAAAAAATAAAAAAAAAAAATATAATTTTTTGAAATAAAATTGTAAAAATGAGCAGGTCGCACATTGTTCACTTTGTTGGTGTGTAAAAAAAATGTTTTGATAAGAAAAGTTCCATATGAATAGCAGCCTTTTTGCCATCATTCAATGATTTATCAATACGACAGTTTATTTGATGGGATCCCGACTCGGTCTTTTTCGTTATTGAAATATAAATGTTATATTATATATGTTTGGGATCTTTTTGAGAACGCAATTATAGGAATTTATCATTTGTTCACTTCTGTTTTATTCTTGAAAATCCGCGCCCCTTTTCTACCTATTTTAATTAGTCCATAACATTTATCAACAACGAGCGGGTTGGGGAACCTGAGCTATTATAAAACAAAATAAACTATAAACACTTCACTACGATTTTCAAAAAAAAATTGGGTTTTTGAAACCCCGACACGTGTTTGCATAATATAGCCCTTTTTGAGATGAACATTTTTTGCTTACTTTAATTATGAATTTTCATCAAGATGGACGCATCTATTGAAAAAAATTATAATCCAATTTCCTAATAAATTTACCTTTTTAAACCCTGCAGTTTTTTTCATGTTTATGGAACGTAAAGCTGGGGCTTCATATAGTATCTGGGAGTATATCACACTGGGGAGTTTCTTTGATGCCCCGGCCCCCCAACATTTGGCATCAGGTGCCAAACCCAAAGAGTTTTCAGCCTTTTATAACTTTGTAAACTGTTTTTATCCACCCTGAACTACTTCATTTCTCTCAAGGCGAGCTGATTCTTCTGATTTCCATCCATTTTATGATTACAATGAGTACTGTGTTTCGTATTATCATGCCGTTTCTACGTAATCCGTAAAGCCGATGAATGTAGTACCAGTACCTTTCCCCTTTCAGAGTTCCGCTATTTCTTCGTTTCAATTGATTTACCATTTTTTCCCGTTATGGTTTTTCTTTGGAATTGATTTATCACAATTGACTAGTTTTTTTGTGAAGCTATTTTGGTTTTTCCATTTCTTGAATTTAACCACACATACCCCCTTTAAGCTTGCTCCCCCACTATATATAAATGTATATATATATATATATATATATATATATATATATATATATATATATATATAGTATTTGCCCAAAAGACATCCTTTCATGATAGAATTTCTTTGGTGAATCGAATTTAAATAATAATAGAAATTTGAAAGAATACACTTTGAATCAGCTCTGATCTCGAGCAACTGTAGATTCCAACAATATTTACGGTTAATCTTTCACTTTTGGGATTCTGTTCCGCCCTTTTTGGGTAAATAACCAATGTATCGAACTAGAAGATAGCGTAGCTATAGATGATTTCTTCGAGTTTTTTTCTGCAGCTGGCGATCGTAAATTCTGCTCGCGAATGACCAACGGTTCAGCTTTCAGTGTTTTTTTCACTTATTCTAAAGTCCACCCATATTGCCCCCTTCCAAACTGTCTATGATATATTTTGTTTGTTTCGAGGGGGAGAAAGTTCTTATTTTGGAGATATCAGATTATATAGCTATATCTTGCAAATTTATTTATATCAAAACAGCCAATTATATTTATTCTCGTGATTTTCGCACTTTAATTCCATCTTTTTTTCTGAGTTTTGAATAACATTGGGATATATAAGGTTTGTAAATAAAATGAAATGACCCCATTTCAAGATTTCCCTTTTCAAACTAGAAGAGGGGAACTCCGGCCCCGACTAACCTGATCAAGAAATTATGCCTCAGCGACGAGCTCTAAAAAAATATAAGAATATGCTTTTTTTTTGAATTATTGACTACAAGATAATAAGAAAAAACAAAAGATGTAATCGATAAATGAACATTTCAATTCAGTCTCTACCGACGATCTGTGATAAGTTTTACTGCCAAAGTTACCAAACCCCACAAGAATCCGAAAACTTTTCATTTCACCACTGTTCTAGCCAAATGGTGAAAACCCTTTCTTCCTGTTTTATTTTGTTTTAAATTTATACCTTGATAAAAATATATATTATATGTATAAATTTTGAAATAAATCCCGGGGAGGAGAACAGATTTTCTAGATTTGAGGGCAAAAATAATCGTCCAGATCATAGTATGAGGATTTTTCATATCTCTTCTGAACCGTCTGAAATTTGCCCTTGTTAGGGGGGACGATTATACATTTGATGCCATTTGGAAAAGCAGATGCCCCCAAAAAAAGCAATCCCGTACCCCAAATGAGATTCTATTAATATAAAATAGGGGCCTAATCATAAACCCGTTTGTTTTAGATTACCGAATTGGAAACATCCAGAAGACAAAACATTCCAGAGATTGTTGATAGTGATAGCAAATTTCAGTTTTATAAGATTTTATTCCCCAAAAAACCAATTAGTTCACCGATGTTTAAAGCATTCACGAAATTATATTTCCCAAAGAAACATGCTTCAATTGAATGCCGTATTCTAAAATTTTCCTACAAAAATTGGAAATTCAAAAGATATTTATGATTGACGTTTCGGGACTATTCCCCCTGTCTTTTACTTCGCAAACCCTTTAATATTAATTTTGGTTTTTTTTTTGCAGAGTCTTTGTAGCTTTTCAAATGATGGATGCGAATTGATATCTCTAAAAAAATTGACGTATTGCAGTAACTTATCGGGTAACTAATTAGTTTGCCCTTCACATTGATAGATTTTCCTGATTATATTTTCTTTTGAGACTGTGGGGTTACTCAAAAATAATGTCAAGAAACGTTTTTTCCCCACAAAAATCACATTCATTCAATACTAAAACAATATTGACAAAAAAGGTCAAAGTATAGTCACCAAAATATCTATCACTTGTGATATAATTACTGAAGATTGTTATATTCGATATCTTGATTGACGGAATTTCAAAACACATGAATTATAAAATTACCTTCCGATCCGCGCCATCGGTTTTTTCAATGTGTAAACCTTTTTTTCTGGGAAAACACCCTTTAAAAGAAAATGATTATATCACAAAACAGGTATCAGTAATAGGTAAATGAAAAGTTTTATGAGAGATTACATTCAAGAGGAGTTAATCTAGAATTTAAATATTTTTTTTTAAAACTTTATTAAAAGGAAAAAAAAAAACACGTCATTTATATTTTCCTTCAAATATTTTTTTTATGTCTGAAATTGCATCCCACCAAAAACGATTCCTATTATAAAAAAAAAAATATCTTAAAGGGTATCAGTAATAGAAGAATGGGGAAAGGGGTTTTATTCCAGGGTTAGGACCGTAATGCAAGAAATAAACCCAAAATTAGAATCCCAAAGGTTAAAATAGCCCTTGAAATATGAATAGTTTCCCACCAAAATAATTGTTTTTTTGAATGTATCTTTTCCCCTTTGCAGGTTTGTTTAGATTTTTTACATTACCCCAATGAACATAATGATATGTTAAATTGGGCCAAAACATTTACAAAGAATTTTATATAATATTTACGTCAGATTCACCAACCAGTTTTGGGAGAAATGGAAGTAATTTAGGTAGAAAATTGGGGATAACGACAGTTTGCCTAATAGGTCAAAGGAAGAATAAGGAAAAGTTGTTTTCCAATGTTGACCTCAGAAAAAAAAATACCTTCATTAAAAAACAGGTTGTATCACAAAATTATTCAATAGGTTGAATCATTTTGAGGGGGTTTTCGGGAGATGGCGTACCAAGAAAGGTTTTAAATAGAACCAACCTGAGACGAAAAACACCCTGAATATTTCAGTATTGTTTTTATTTTATCAAATCGGCAAGATCCCAAATTTCATTCATTTTTTTTTCCTATGATTAAATTCTTTTTGTGTAAATTTTCCCACCCCAGGCGGTTTACACATACCATAAACTAAAGGTTTTTATATCGAAGAGATCGAATAGAAACATGAAATTTTGCAAGGGGGTAACATTCAGGGAGAGGTACGAAAAGAGAGAATTTGAATCATAAGAGGGTTTAAAATGAATATTTGAAAAGTTTTTTTTTTAGATACTGTTAATTTTTTCATCATGTCCACTTTTCTTCCAGAGTTTCAATTTTATCTTTAAATAGTTTTATGACAATACATAAAGTTTACCTTATCCCATGGAAAAAAATGGTTGCAAAATTGAGAGGGGCAGAATTTTAGAATAGAATGTTTTTTCATATTTTTGCGATTCACCAGTATTGAAAAATAAAACTTGATTTGGAAGCCGAGAATTTGGGAAACCCAAAATATTTTGCCTAAAATTAAAAAGAGCCAAAAAAGGCATTTCAACCGATTCATCCCAGAAGTCAGCTATGGATAATTTAAATTTCGTCGAGGAATATTAGTGTGGCAATATTCTCAAAAATGTATTCTCAAATATCTTCCATCGAATCAAAAAAGGATGAAGATGACCTCTGATTCCAGCAGGAAAAAAGTGGGAGAGCTAGTTTAATTATATATTTGCTTTTTCATTTGGGTAATGGCAACCAACATAATCTGATATCTGATTACCGTTTGATTACTGGGATATGCGTTGAAGGGCTCGAGGTATTATGCCCTGACCCAATTGGAAAATATAGATGAAAAGACAATTTGAGCCGTTAGTAATTCAAACCGCCCCTTCCCCATCTACATTGTGATAAAATGACCTTGAAGAAAAAAGCCACCAAGAAAGAGATGAATAGAACCACCCCAAAAAAAAGGATATCTTCTGAGCTCATAACCATTTCTTAAAAAATTTTCTCTAAAACACATTTAAAAAATCTAAGGAGGATGTAAAGACATGATATTGGTTGTTCAATAAACAAAATTTTTATTTTTAATCGTTCAATTTATGAAATTTTACAAATTAATTTATTTTTTTCAAAACTTTTAAGTTTTTTCTGATATACCTTTTAAACCTTGAAAAAATTTTAACAACCAAGAAATATTCTTGATTTATAAAGAGGGAAATTTTTGCCATTTTTTTAAATTTCCATAAGCATTCCATTCTTCAAGAACATATAAAAAAAAGTCAAGATACGTTGAGAGATCTTTACTTCCAAACCGACAAATCAGTTTATCTATTTTGGGAAATTTTATTGATTGATTGTGATTACAAATCGTTGTCATTTCTATTTGAATTATATCTCAAATTGATGAACCAATCTCGCAGTATAAAGCATAAAGTGGTCAACTTTGTACAAATAAACTTTACTACAAGGTGGTCCATGAAAATGGTTCTGAAATATAATTTTGTCACACATCACATTGAAATTTAAAACCGCAAGAAATATTGAGAAATTTTCACAAACTCCAAAAGGTTCATGCTGAGTCGTTGTGAAAATCCAGTTCTACCTGATTGTACCTCCATAAGGTTGAAGTGGTAGACTACCCCCGAGGGCCGCCGTTTTAAATAGGCAACTTCAATCAGTTGTGGAAAAGGTTTTTCCCAAATTTAAAAAGGTTTTCATTTAAGCCCCAGAATCATTTTGTAGTCGATTGAATTGACCAATTGTGATTTCATTTTAACCACTTTATTTTCCTTTCCATTTTTTTTTTTTTAACTATTTATTTATTTTGTATTTTAATACCTACCCCCATTTTCACAGGACAGAAACAACATTCTTATATTTTCTAAAAGTAAAAAAATTATTCATTATAATAGTTACCAAGGTCCAAATGACATATCCACTATTTTCAGCTTTCATTTTAAAATTCTGCCATGTAACATTGTTGAAATTTTATTCAGTGTGGTACACCTGATAAACGTCGCA